>JAPEBW010000955.1:0-34287 GCA_027405785.1 Ophiocordyceps robertsii
TAAATACAATATTGACCCAACAACAGCTATTAGCCCACTATGCATGATTGCGCTATACAGGGGGACCTTTTCCAAATCACTTAAGTCACTTATAGCTTGGGAATTGTCTATATAAGGAAGCCTTAGTCCCCCCTTCACCTTAGATAGATCATCAACCTTATACACATATATCTTACCCATTTCTTCACCTTTCCGCACACTCTTTGCATCTCTGTGATCCCCTTACTCGTGGCTACAAGCCTGCTCTCTTCTGCACCCATTTGCTCCTTAATTGTCCTTTAGCTTAAAAGAGAAAGGACTTTTAAGACTATACGCTTGCTAATACTAAAGCTAAAACGGGGATACCCCGCGATTAAAAAAAGAACTATAGTAAATACTAATAAGTATTTAAGGGATAAAGAGTACGATATAAAAGGAGCTTAGTTAAATACTAATAAAAGCCTAAAAGAAACCGCAATCTATACTATAGCAGACTTAGTATAAGAGGCCGATAAAGTATACGGATTTTATAGTAAAGCATTCCCCTTAAAGAATAAGCTTTACTAATATATTAAAGATAAATACCCCCTTAACTTTAACTAAGATATTGCTATATAAAAACGTAGCTTAGTATAGTAAGTAGTTATTTAAAAGCTATAAAGCGTTTAGATAGTTAAAGCTTCCTTTAACGTCTAGCTATTAAACCTTAATAAGCTATTATAATTTACTTACGCACGCTTATTAGTTTATAGAAAAAAGGGCCCGGGATAAGTATTAAAGCTTATACGGATACCGGGGCAAACTAAAGCCTTATTTAAGCTAACTTAATAAAGACCTTTTAAGACGTAACTATAGACTTCTTTTAATAAATTCTTATTTAAGGAGTAGGAAGGATAGTAACTATTAAATAAGCAGAATTTACCGCGTATATATTAAGAAGGCTAGATAGTAGCCTCGCGGTCGTAAAAGTAAGGATCGGCGCTTAAATAGTAAAACGCTTAGCGGCTAATATATTGCTTAGCTAAGACCTTTTAGTTCCTTATTAAGGGGACCTTATTAACTTTATATTAGTCTTACGGATCGGGGCTTATAAAAAGATTAAAGCCAAAGTTAAGATAGTTTAGCTAAAACTAGCGATATATAAATAGGAAATCTACTTAGTTACTATAACGATTTTAGCTAGTTTTAGCTACGCCTTACTTATATAAGTCCGGGCGCCGCTATTAAGGCATAATATAATATTTTTCCTTAATAACCTTAAGCTCGCTTAGATAATAATATAGGATTATAAGAGCTTTATAGCGATAAACTATTTTAAGGAACTACTAGTACTCCGCTAAAGTTAAAAAGTAAGGATAATTATAAACCTTAACGAGCAGTTTTAGCTATATAAGGAGGTTAACGCTACTACTCCCTTAATAAAAGCCTTTACGAAAAATCCGGATAAAATAAACCCCGCTAAGGACTTCCTATAAAAAGATCTTATAATAAACTATAAACTTAAAATCGGCCGAACTAAAGACCTACCCGAACTTACTACTAATAAGGGCGTCCGGATCTATGCTAAAGACTTAAAATACGTAATAAAAGTTTAAGATATCCTTTAATCGTTTCCCCGCCTTTAAAAGGATAAGGGAGTAGTATATATAGACGAATCTAAATATATATATATTTCTTTAGTAAAAGGATAGCAATATTAATAAGTCGTATTAAGATTATACTTATTAAGCGATAAAGATAAGAAGGTAGTAAATACGATATTTAACTAGCTAACTATATAAGGCCGATTAAAACGAGTTTACGGGCTAATCTTATTCGCGGCGCCGGTATTTATAGTATAAAAGATAGTAAATAGAAAGGAAAAAGGATAAGTAGTCGTAAAGTTATAAGGGATTAACGCTATTACTACCTTAAACGCTTACTTAATGCCTCTTTAAAGCAATATAATTAAACGCCTTTAAGGAAAGAAGTTTATTAATATAGTAAACGTATAATTATTTTTCTATTAGTTTTTAGTTTATTAAGACTACTAGGAAAGGTTTATAGTTATAAGCTATCGCGGGCTAAAAAGATTATTAATAATACTAATAAGCTTTAAGAACTCCTTAGTATACGTTTAAAGGTTTATCGATTACGTCCTTTATAAATATTAAGAATACGCGGCGGCCTATATTAATAATATTATTATCTACTTTAATATAGCTAAAGAATACCTTTAATATTTAAACGCTATATTTTACGCCTTTTACGACTATAATATTACCTTATTTAGACTAAAGTCCTTTTTAATATACTGATTAATATAGCTTTTTAGATTTAAGGTAAACGCTATTAGCTTAATAAATATACATAAATACGTGCGAGCCTTAAGGGATATTGCGTTCTTAAAGAACCTTTAATAGCTTAAGAAATAAATCGGTCTTATTAAGTAGCTACGCTATACGGTCCCGCATTTCGCTAAAGAAGTTAACGTCCTATAAAAACGAAAAACGGAGCTGCTTTAAGTAAGATAAGAAGAAGGAGTCCTCTTAAGGGGCTAAGGATAGGCTTAATACGCCGCAAAAGCCGCTTTTTAGCTTACTTTAAAAGAAAAAGAGGCCTTCGCGATTTTAACTAAGAAACTTACTAAGCCTTAAACGATCTACTACTTCGACCCCGCTTAATAACTATTTATCTAAATCGATATATCCCGAGAATATAAAGTAGCGGCTATAGCCTTTTACTTAAAAGAAAGCATAAAATAAGATAAAAAGACGCTACTAGCCTAAACTAAGGTCTAGCTTATCGTTTACTTAAGCCGCGCCCTTTAAAGCTAAGAACCTTAATACTAGCTTATAAAACTTAAAGTAGCCGGTTTAATATAAGTAGTATATAAGTTACGTACTATAATACTATCTATAAGAACGCTATAAGTAGTTATCTTTACCGACTATATAAGTACCTACGGAATTATATACTAAAAATCCTTATTCTTTATTAATATAAAATCTAATAATAAGCTAGTCCTTATATCTTAATACCTAAGCTAATTCCCGCTTAAGGTATGCTATATCCTAAGCGTTAAAAACGTTATGCCGGACGCGCTCTTACGTTTACTATACTAAAACAATAAGCTAGTATCCTTAAACTAAAAAGGGGAATTAAAACGTATTTAAAAAAACGAGATAATAGACTACGTATTCCTTTACGCGGAAGTATTAATCGAATTACCGCTTTACTAAAAAATAATCGATAGATATATAGAGGATATATAGTAAGTAAAAATCATAGCGTAGCTTAGCGATAAAGAGGGTATCCTTAAACTCTTATTCCTCCGGTTATAAGGGTTACTATACTTTATAGAGAATAACGGACGCCGGAGACTATATATCCTTAAGACTTATACTAAGGAGATTATTAAAGACGCTTATACTAAATATTTTTATACTAGCTATACCTATATATAATAAGATTTATTTAAAAGCTTCTTAATCTTATAGCTTAGTAAATACGTAGATAAGGTTATAAACGGCTATAATACTTACTACCGCAACTAAACTAACTAAGGTAAGACGCTAAAGTAGCTTATCCCGATTTAAAGCCCGCCGGTTTTATAGTATATAATAGTAATAAACTTTATTACTAAGCTCTTAGTAGTTTAAGCTAAATAATTCTTATAAAAAGATCCTATAAAGAACTTTTTTAATACCTTACTAACTATAACTAATAAATTCTTAAAAATATATCTCCTTATTTTAAGTAATAACTAGTTTATAGCGGAAGATTAAGTATAAGCGTTATATACTAAACTACTCCGCGCTAACTAAGGGGTTTTAAAGGGGATAATCTCCGATTAAGATATAAAGTTTACCTTAGCATTTTAGCAGACCTTATAGTAAGCTTTTAAATCGAAGCTTTTTATATTTACCGCTTAGTACCTTTAAACTAATAGCTTATTAAAAAGGCGAAACTAAACTATAAAAATCGCGCTACGATTCTTTACTGCTAATTTCCTAGACTTATACTAGACCGATATACTAATCGCCTTTTAGTTTAGCCTTAATAATTTCTTCTCCTTAATAATTTACGCAGCCCTTAATAAGCTTATTATAAAAATAAGAATAAATAACGGCCTTTAGTTTCTTAGTAATTACTTATACTTACGAAACAAAGAGGTCTTATAAGAAGAAGCTAGGTTAGCTATTACTTACGCTTAAGCCGCTATAAAAAATAGATATAATAAGAAATACCGCCCGCTAAAATTTTAGCCTAGCGATTAAGTCTAGCTATAGCACGGTAAAGGCTACTATATCGCGGATAGCAAAGTAGCAAAGCTTAAAAAAAGACGCACCAGGCTATTTAAGGTTACTACTAAAGTAAGATAGCTTATATACCGACTAAATATAAAAAGGTCTTTTTATATCTATCCGGTCGTTTTAGTAGTATAACTACGCTTAGCGGACGAGCTAGCTATACGCTTAGGATTAGTTTAAGATAAAGGGATACTTTACTTAAATAAGTAAGAAGTAAAACAAATCCTATAAAGCTATATAATAAAAGAAAGCGGCGGAAAGCTAAAGAAAAAGTTCTTCGTAGCTTAAAAAGGATAGCTAAGTAGCTATAACTTATAAGTAAACGAAAAAGCGGTCTTCTTACTAAAGATCGTAAAAGCCTTTAAAAAGGTATAAAAAGAGTTAGCTACTTAAGTAGTTTAGAGGAGAGCATAACGCGCGGCCTTTATAACTTAATATAAAACTCTTTAATTAAGAGAATTAAGCGGTTAAGCCTAAGTATAAGACTTAAAGGCTACTATAAGTTATAAAAAACTATAACTTACTATACTTAAGGTAATTAGTTATTTTAATAATAATATACCGCCGTTTACCTTAAGCAATAAGGCCTTTTTAGCCTTATAGTATACTTATTTAAATTCTTTTCGCCGCTTACCCTCTTTCCCTTTCTTTTTTCTTCTTATAACTATATTTCCTTTTACTACCGGCTATAGCCCGCCGTACCTTACTTACTTTTATACGTATAACCTTCTTTACCTTAAGCTTATAATCCTTATACTCTCGTTTTAAGTCCCTTTATCGTTTAACGTCTCTTATAGCTAAGACTAGCTATTCCGTAACTACTTCTTTAGCCCGCTTTTCTATAAGCCTTTATGCTTTTAATATAAAGGATATAAGTAAGCGCTCGAGCTTTATAGAAATAAGGCGGCTATTCTTTATAGCTTTAAGTCCCTTAATAAGAGTTAAAACCTTTAGGTTTAAGCTTTTATATAAACCTACGCCGCCTTCCGTAGCCGCGCTTAAGCTAATAGATTTAACTTAAACTACGGTACTATAAAGGACGGCCTATACTACCCTTTTTAAACACTTAACTTAAATAACTCGCCTCTTAGCCTTATACTATAGCGTAGTCTAAACGGCCGGTTTTGTAGTAACTTAACTATACCTTTTACTTAGCTCTTACTATCCGGAAGCCCCCGCCGCTTATATATTTTTTAAAGCATAGCCGGAAATCTTTATTAGCAGAATAACTAGCTAATACTTAATGCCTTTAAGTTAGCTAACCTCGCTATAATCTTAAGATTTATAATAGCCGCTATAGCTAGTAAGAACCCGCTTTAGCTAAACGACTAAAACGATATTTATATTATCCTTAACTATATATCTAAGGCTTAGCTTAACTAGTTTATAGCTAGGTTTATAGCGGCGTCTTAAGCTATTATAGTTTAAACCTTATCTTACTTTATACGCGGTCTAGCCTATACTATAAAATCCCCTTCTTAGCTTATAGCCGCTATAAGCCTTAAGGACTTATTTAGTCCCGCTTAGTAAACGCTCTTTCCGCCCGCCGCTATACTTAGCCTAGCTATATAAAAGCGTATAAGCGCCTTATTATAGTCTATCCGCCGTCTCTCCTAAATTAAAGGAGATATTAATAACTAGCCTCGCGATATATTCCGCCGCTTAATCTTATAAAAGCCGCTAATAGTAACTAATATAATCCTTAATAGGCCCGGCTTTATAGGCCTATACTCCGGCGATAAGAATATAATAATTAAGAGTTTCCGCTTAGCTATAAACTACGCTAAGTTTTACTTATAGGCCCGCAAAAAGTCTAAACGTAACCTAACTTTAACTTAAGTAATAAAATTCCTAGGCTTCGATATCCGCTTTATTAGCTATACCGACTATACGCTTTATATTCTTACCCTTAAGGCCCCCTTTATAAAGAGGGTTTTTAAGACTATTAAGTATATCTAAAACCTTAAGAGCGAGGCGTTACGTATTAAGGCTATTAAGGACCTTATTACTTACCTTTAAGCGGGAATATAAACGTTTAATACCTTAGTATTAATTATACTTATTAATATTAGCGGGATAGCCTACCCTTACCTTAATACCTTCTTAGTAGCTAAACGCGCGTTAGTCGGCGGAAAGGCGTAAGTAGTAGCGCTATATAAAAAAGATAATAAGTTAAAAAGCCTAGCGATAAAAAGCAAGGGATAACTATAATAGCGGTAATAGGTAAGATATAATATCTTACTTATAAGCGGCCTATAAGGCTAATACGTAAAATAAGAAATTTAGCGAAGGATTAAAAACAGTATAAAAAGGGTAAGTAGGATAATAATATAAGATAAGACTTAAATAAAGCTAGTCTCTTATAACGTATCCCGCTAAGGAATTTAAGTATTCCCCGGCGCGGAGACTCCTTACTACTTAATAAAGGCCTAAATATATACCTTAAAAGAAAGTTAAAAAACCTTACTATAAGTTTTAGCTAAACGCGCTAATTGCTTTAATAAGGATAAAGACGTACGACTAAATATAAAGTAAGGATTTATAATAAAAGCTACTTACTAACTATCTTAAGCTGCCCGGCTACTATCGGCCGGATAGGCCGAAAAAACTATCGGAAGGATAAGGATAGCGCACTATTAATATAGCATAAAGATACTACTATAAAGCTACTACTTAGCGCCCCCTTTACTTTATTCTTACTTTAAACTAACGAGCACGTTAGCTTTTCTTTCTTACTTAAGAGAGTTATTATAGAATCTAAATAGCTATGCTTAAACTCCTTACTTTACTCTTAAAAAAGCTTTACGGAACCCCGCGATAAAAACGCCCGGAGTACGCACTATAAAGGGTTGTTTAAGGAGATATAATAAATATTACTAATTAAACCCCGCTAAGGTCTTTAAGATATTACTATAAAGAGTTAGGAGCTTACCTAACTATAGTTTATAACGTTTAACTATAGTTTATAATATCTTAAACTATAGAAGATATTATAAAAACTATTAAGCGGATTCCGCCGGTATCTTTAAGGGATATTTAAGGATTTCCGTAGGATATCCTAACTATAGTTTAACCTGTTTTTAACTATAAAAGCACCCCGAAAGATATAGGATAAACCTTACCGCGATTTTTAAAGGATATCTAAGGATATTTAAGGGATTTCCCGAACTATAGTTTATAAATTTCTAACCGGGCTTATACTTAGTTTATTAAGCGATTTTATAAGGATATCTATAGTTTATTTACGTACTATAAATAGTATAGTTAAAGACCTTTAAAATTAGCTTAAAGAACTAAGTATAAAGTAGCTAGCTATACCTTTAAGAATAAATAAGCTTTTTATTATTTCTAAACCCTTATATATGTTTACGTGTGGTAATTAGTTTATTATACCGGCTTAACTAGTAGTAATTAGTCCGTAGTACCGGCTCTGATTAGCGGTAATTAGTCTACGCCCTATCCCCTTATCCTTATACTATAAGGCGTAGCACTTATTATTCGTTTTCTTAAGATCGTCTTTATTTTTAATTAGATTAGTAATATATATAGAAAAAGATCCGTAATCTTTTTTTAGCTTAATAATCTTATTTATTAAAGCTAAGTTACTATCTTAAAAGTTTTTAATAGTCGTTTTACTATACTGCTTAAAAAGTAAAAGTTATTTAATTTTAATCCGGTTATTACTGTTTTTTTATATAAGTTTTTTTTATTAGCTTTAATATCCCTTTTTAGGTTTTTTATAAAAACCTTAGTCTTAGTTATAAGTTCTTTAATTATTATAGCGGGTTTATTATAAGTCTTCCTTAGTTTTAAAAACTAACCGCTTTTTTACTTATTTAACTTATATATAAAGTAGTTATAATTATAGTATTTAGTTTAAGTTAACTACTTATAAGCCTTATACTTAATTATAATAACTATATTAAGATACTTAATAAAAGAAGTATAAAGCTTATTATTATTTTCTTTTATAAAAGTAGGCTTTTTAACTATTTTATTAAATTTAAGGTCTTTTAGATTATAGCCTTTTTTTATATTTAAAGGCGTAATACTTATATTAAAATAAGGAGTATTTTCGTCGTCTTTTTTAATAGTTTATAAGGAAGTTCTATACTTATAATTATCCTTAATCTTAAAAGTATTTCTTTATTAATCGTTTAAGCTTTTAGCTTTTATTTTTATCTTAAGGTTTTCTTTATAAAACCTTTTATAAGCAAACTAGTTTTAAACAGACTAAAAGTCGGTATAATAATCTTTATATTAATTTTAAGTTTTTTTGTAAAAGGTAGTAATAAAATATATCACAGATTATAAGCTTAAAAGGTATTATTCCCTTAAATAAGTATATTCTTTTCTTTATAAGAATTCCTTTTTTTAATATAGTCTTTTATAATATAGCCTTTCTTTTAATAATTTAAGTATTAAATAGCTTTTTTAGTAAGCTTTAGCGGGCTTACTTTAAGAGTATTTAGGTTTATTACGTTACTTAAATCACGCTATTGCTTTTTATTATTTCTCTTACTAACCTTATTAAGAGTTAAACGGTGCCCTTTTTAGTATTAGCGCTTATACTGCTTATTATTTATTTAAACTGCGAAACTAATATAGTTTAAAAACGTCTTTAGCTTATTTAAGCGGTAAATTTCGTCTTTAACTTCTTTTTAAAGACTTTCCTAAAAAGTCGCTATTAAGATATTATCTTCTTATTTTAGCTGAAAAGTTAGTTATTAAAATCAAGCTATATAAGCTAATATAAATATAACTTACTTAAAGCTTTTTAATTTATCCTTTACTAATTGTTGCTTATTTATAATTCTAAACGTTTTTTATAAAGCTTCTTTAAAGTTATTAAATTTCTTAGAAATATTCTTTATCTTAAAATTCTTATCTTTAAGACTATTATCTATATAGTCTATAAGAATCGGTTTGAACTATATTATAGCTAGCTCTTATAAATAACTAAATATAAATATAACCTTCACTATATCTTAGTTTATTATAATAAGATAAAACTAAAAATAAGCTTTAAAAGAAGTAATAAACTTTTATAGCTTAGCTAATTTTTAAGTATAAGGTTTAGGAGCTTTAATTTTTAAGATAAAACTATTATTTATAAAGCTTATAAAGGGATAAGAAAGCTTAAAATATCCTAAACTAGCTTATAGCTAATTAGTAAGCTATAGTATCGTAAAAGTGGAAATTTCCTTTTTTATTTATTATAATTAAATAAATATAATTAAAATAAATACCTTTTTTATCTTAATAACTTAAAGAACTTACTAAGTATAAAATACTAAGTATTTTATATTAAAGCTATTAGATTTATAAAATCCTTATAAGCTAGTTCTATATTTTAAAAATACTTATCTTTTACTAAGATAGGTATTCTTATATAATCTATTTAATATAAATTTATAAGCGTAAAAAGAAAAAAAAGACTTAGTGCTAATTACTAAACTAAAATAAACTAAGGGTATCTTATTATACGGATTTCTTAAGTTAAAACTAAGTAAATAAAAAAAGAAAACAAAAGAGTTAAAGAAAAAAAAGACATCTTTTTATACCTTTTTAAAGCTATTAAAAGACTTTCTTTTTATATGCTTTTATATACTTTTATATACTAACTTATAACTTCTACTTTATATAACTTATAGAATTATTAAACTACTTTTTAAGCTAATAAAAATAGCTTATACTATTTTTATTACTAGTTATAAGTAATATATGCTTTATTACTTATAACTAGCTTAAAAAACTAAATATTCTTATCTTAAAACCTTTTATAAGATTTTATTTTCTTTTAAAAGAAGGCCTTTTACCTTAGCTTTATATAAAGTATTAATTAATTATATAAAGTATTAATCGATTTATTTAATTCTAATTTTATTATTAACTTAAGCTAACCTAAGCCGATTATTAGCGTATTTAACTTATAATACTTATAACTAAAACTAGCCGTTTTTAACTATAAAGCTATATTATTTCTCCTTATAACTACTAGTATTTACTTTAATAGTTATAACTTATAATTAATAGTATTTACTTTGTTAATTACTCCTTTATATTTAACAGTATATACTTTATTAAATATTTATACTTTAAGTACTTAAGAATCTTAATAAAATAAGGTTTTTATTATAATATAGCTAAAGGTAAATAAAACTTACTATAGAATCTAAATAGCTATACTTAAACTCCTTACTTTACTTTTAAAAAGCCTTATAAAACCCTACGATAAGAACGCTTAAAGCACGCGCTATTAAGGCTCGCTTAAAGAGATATAATAAAATTTACCGGTCGGACCCTACTAAGGTTTCTAACATATAACTATAAATACTTAAAAGCCTATTTAACTATAGTTTATAACGTTTTTAACTATAAAGGATACCGTAAAAACTACTAAACGGATTTTGCTAGTATTATTAAGGGATATTTAAGGATTTTCGCGGGATATTTAAACTATAGTTAGGCCTGTGTTTTATTTTAAAAGTACCTTAAAAGATATAAAATAGACTTTACCGCGATTCTTAAGGGATATTTAAGGATATTTAAGGAATTTCCTTTACTATAGTTTATAGTATCTTTAACCGGGCTAATATATAGTTTATTAAGTAATTTTATAAGGATATTTACGGTTTATTTATATACTAATAATAGATAAAAAGATAGTATAGTTAAAGATTTTTAAAATTAGCTTAAATAATTAAATGTAAAGTGGCTAGCTATACTTTAAAGAAAAGATAAGCTTTTTACTATTTATAAACCTTTATATATATTTATATATAGTAATTAGCTTATTATACTAGCTTAATTAGCGGTAATTAGTTTATCGTACCGGCCTTAATTAGTAGTAATTAGTTTATAGTACTAGCCTTTACTAGTAGTAATTAGTCCGCGCCTTATCCCCTTATCTTTATATTATAAAGCGTAGTAAAACTTAACTTAAACGTAGCTTAACTTTAGCTTAAACTTAACTTAAGTATAAGTCAACTAAGTAATACTAATAAATAAGAAGCTATATAGCTTAAATAATTTTCTTTTCTTTTTAGCTTTAATAAATAATTATTTAGCTATATAATAATAAGCTAAATATATATTAATATTATAAGCTAAGCTATAAAAATAGCTATAGTTATACTATAGCGAATAACTTAAAGTCGGGCTAATATATAGCTAAAGTTATATAAGACTTTACTTAAACTTAGCTTAACCTTAACCTAAACTCGACTTAAGTATAGGTTACTTAAGCGACCTATATAAAGTAAGAAGCTACATAGCTTAAATAAAGATCTCCTTTTTCTTTCTTAGCTTTAAATAAATAATTATTCGGCTATATACTACTAAACTAAGTATATATAGGCCCTTAATATATTTAAAGCTCCTTTTAAATAAGGTTATATAACTTAAAAAGAGACTTATTAATCATAATGTAGCGCGAGTAAAAAGGCTACTTAGTATAAAGAGGCTATGCTAAATGAAGGTAAGAGGAAGGGCTAAGAAAGACCGATATTTAAACTAAGGTTAAATAAGCAATTCCTTTAGTAAAGGTTAAGGCCGTTACAATAATCTACTAAGTTTTAATAAGCTAATAGTAAATTTAATAGCTAATAAGCTAATTCGGGGCCTTAATATAAAAGCTAAAATAGATAGTAAGAATATATATATAAAGAAAGGCCGGCCTACTAACTAATAGCTTAATACTACCTTATAATAGAACGGCGGGGCCGTAATACCCGCAATAAAAAAAGAAGCTATAAAGAAAAAGGACTAATAAAAACTACTCTTAGCGCTAAAAAGGTTTAACGGCTAGTATCGCTACTTTACGTTTTAAGCACGATATATATAAAAGAAGTAGAAGATTAATTAAGGCTTTTTCTTAAGCTTAAAAGAGGGTTTTTACTTAATTTATAACTACTTAATTATCAAGCTATAGTAAACTATAGCGACTTATTATAATATTAATATAGATTTAGGTTACGATTAATAAGAATTCCCTAAATACCTTAATTTAATCCACTTTAATATTAATATCTTATTATAAGCTATAGCGGCTATCCGTATAATTAAATAAGGCGAGAACTAAATATTCGAAGCGTTTTTCTTTAAGTTTAAATAAAGGCTTTTTAAAGCGGGAAGGAGGTCGTAGCTATATAATATATAAATTGTATTATTAAAAGGCGCTTCAAGCTTTCGCTTTAAGGAGGTACTTATAATAGTAAACCTTTTAACCTTAAGCTTCTTAGTATATACTAATTAAGTAGCGTAAATCGCAGTAAAGCTAAAAAGAGTTAAGTAAACTAAGTAGCCGTTTTAAGGCCGGAAAAAAGTAATAAGGGGGCCGACTTAAAACTAAAAGAACTTAAAGGGCAATACCTTAATAAGTAAATTTAACGCGATAACTTAGCTAAAAAAAAATAAAGCCGGCTTAATATATAAAAGTATTTCGCTTATAAGATAATAAGGTATATTGCCCGCTTTTATAAAAAGAAGAAGGAAAGAACTTTATAAGTAGCTATAGCTATAGCTAAGGAGGTAATTAAAGTAAATTCCGATTTAAGAAAAAAAGAACCTTAATATAAAGTTAAGTGCTAAAAGAAAAGGAGAAATAGTAAACGGCTTAAAGGTTAATAAAAAAGCACTTTATACTAAACTTAATACTACTTAAGGTTAGTATTAATAAAAAGAAGGGGCTTAACGCACTTATAAATATAAGCTATAACTATTATACTATAATAAGTAAGGGGGTAGCGATAAAGCTATAAATACCTTTTATAAATAGGATAAGGAGGCTATTATAGCCTTTTTTAAAAGACGTATTAACGCTTTAAATAAAGGGGATTGTAGCGTTAAAGATAAAGATTAATAAGCACTTAAAATAAATATTCGCCTATATAGTACTAAAGTTAAGCTATAACGTATTTTTAGGAGACTATAGATAAAAAAAAACGAGGTAGTTTATAGTGCTAAAAAAGACCGGATTTAGTATAAAAAAGCAAGGATTTAAATCGGCCTTTAAAGGTTAAAGAAAGCTAAAAAGATCGCGAATATTTAAAAAGCAAAGCTAGTAAACGCCTTAGTCTTCGCAGCGGAGTGCTAATAAGAAAAGGCTTTAAAAAATAGCTAAAAGCGGCGATAAGTGCTTAATATAAAAGCAGTTATAATAAAGGATATAAAAAGGGCCTTTTAGCTAAAAACGCTTATAAACTTAGCGGACTATATCTTAGCTTAAGTACTATAAGCTTACTTAAACTTTTTTATACTTATAAAGGCGCTTAATACTATGCTTTATAGCGTAAGGATAAGGGGATAAGGCGCGGACTAATTACCGCTAGTTTAGGCCGGTATTATAAACTAATTACCGCTAGTTAAGGCTAGTACTATAGACTAATTACCGCTACTTAAGCTAGTATAACGGACTAATTACTATACGTAAACGTATATAAAGGTTTAGAAATAGTAAAAAGCTTATCTATTTTTTAAAGTATAGCTAGCTACTTTATATTTAGTTCTTTAAGCTACTTTTAAGGATCTTTAACTATATTATCCTTCTATTTATTATTAATATATAAATAAACTATAAATATCCTTATAAAATTACTTAATAAACTAAGTATAAGCTTAGTTAAAAATACTATAAACTATAGTTAAGGAAATCCCTTTAATATCCTTAAATATCCTTTAAAAATCGCGGTAAAGTTTATCTTATATCTTTTAAAGTGCTTTTATAGTTAAAAATAAGTCGAATTATAATTAAAATATCCCGCGGAAATCCTTAAATATCCTTTAAAGATACCGGCGGAATCCGCTTAGTAGTTTTTACGGTATCTTTTATAGTTAAAAACGTTATAAACTATAGTTAAGTAAGCTCTTAAGCCTTTATAATTATATCTTTAAAACCTTAGCGGGGTCTAATTAGTAATATTTATTATATCTCCTTAAGCGAGCCTTTATAATACGTGCTTTAAGCGTTCTTATTATAGGGTTTTATAAGGCTCCTTTAAAATAAAGTAAGGAGTTTAAGCGTAGCCGTTTAAATTCCATAATAACTCCTTTAAGTAAGAAAAAAAAGCTAACGTCTTTATTAATTTAAAGTAAAAATGTAGTAAAAGGGGTCGCTAAGTAATAGCTTAATAGTAGCGTCTTTATACTATATTAATAGTATACCGTCTTTATTCTTTTAATGGGCTTTTCGGCTTATTTAGCTAATAGTAGCTAAGTAGCTTAAGATAGTTAGTAGGCGGCTTTTATCGTAAATCCTTACCTTTTATTTAGTCGTATAACTTTATCTTTATTAAGGTAATAAGTACGTTTAACTAAAACTTATAGTAAAGTTTTCTAACTCTTTTTTAAAGCGTGCGTTTAAGTACTTATCTAGCAATAAAGAGTTTTTATACTAAGAAATATTTAAATTCCTTAGTAGGATATATTATAAGAGATTAGCTTAATTTAGGCCTTATCTTATATTATTATCTTCCTTACCTTTTACGCCGTTTTTTAATCCTCTGCTAAGTTTTCTATTTTACTTACTAGCTTTATAGGCCGCTTATAAGCAGGATATTCTATCTTACTTACTACCGCTATTATAATTATACCTTGCTTTTTATTATTAAGCTTTTTAACTTATTATCCTTTTTATATAGCGCTACTACTTATACCTTTTTACTAACTAATATATAGTTAGCTACTAAGAAAGTATAAAGGTAAAGGTAAGCTATCTCGTTAATATTAATAAGTATAGTTAGCACTAAAGTATTAAACGTTTATATTCCCGCTTAAAAGCGGGTAATAAGGTCCTTAATAGCCTTAATACTTAACTCCTTGCCTTTAAAGTTTTAAACGTGCTTAATAGTCTTAAAAACCTCTTTATAAAAAGGGCCTTAAGGGCAAGAATATAAAGCGCGTAGTTAGTACGGCTAATAAAGCGGATATCGAAGCCTAGGAATTTTATTACTTAAGTTAAAGTTAAGTTATGTTTAAACTCTTCGCAGGCCTATAAGTAAGTCTTAGTATAGTTTATAGCTAAGTAAAAACTTTTAATTATTATAATCTTATTACTAAAGTATAGGCTTATAAAGCTAGGCTTATTAAGAATTATATTAATTACTATTAGCGGCTTTTATAAGATTAAGCGGCGGAATATAATATAAAGCTAGTTATTACTATCTCCTTTAGTTAAGGAGGGATAATAAATAAACTATAATAAGGCGCTTATACGCCTTTATATAGCTAGGCTAAGTATAGCGGTAAGTAAAAAAAGTATTTACTAAGCGGGACTAAATAGGTCTTTAAGGCTTATAGCGGCTATAAGCTAAGAAGGGGATTTTATAGCGCGGGCTAGACTACGTATAAAGTAAGATAAGGTTTTAGTTATAATAGCTTAAGACGCCGCTATAAACTTAGCTATAAACTAGTTAAGCTAAGCCTTAAATACGTAGTTAAGGATAGCGCGGATATCGTTTTAATTATTTAGCTAAAGCGGGTTTCCGCTAGCTATAGCGGCTATTATAAATCTTAAGACTATAGCGAGGTTAGCTAACTAAAAAGCGTTAAGTATTAGCTAGTTATTCCGCTAATAAAGATTTTTAGCTATACTTTAAAAAATATATAAACGGTAGGGGCTTCCGGATAGTAAAAGCTATGTAGGAGGTATAGCTAAGTTACTATAAAACCGGCTATTTAAACTACGCTATAGTATAAAGCTAGTAAGTAAATTATTTAAGTTAAGTATTTTAAGAGGGTAGTATAAGCTATCCTTTATAGTGCCGTAATTTAAGTTAAATCCGTTAGCTTAAGCATAGTTATAAAAAGCGGTATAAGTTTATATAAAAGCTTAAACTTAAGGTTTTAGCTTTTGCGAAGGGACTTAAAGCTATAAAGAATAGCCGCCTTGTTTTTATAGAGCTTAAGCGCCCGCTTATATCTTTTATATTAAAGGTATAAAGGCTTATAAAAAAGCGGGCTAAAAAAGTAGTTATAAAATAGCTAGTCTTAGCTAAAAAAGACGTTAAATAATAAAGGGACTTTAAATAAAAGTATAAAGATTATAAGCTTAAAGTAAAGAAAGTTATATATATAGGAGTAAGCAAGGTATAGCAGGCTATAGCTAGCGGTAAAGGGAAATAAAGTTATAAAAGGAAAAAAAGAAAAAAGAGAGGGCGGGTAGTGGAGAGAATTTAAATAGGTATATTATAAAGCTAAAAAGGCCTTATTACTTAAGGTAAACGGCAGTATATTATTCTTAAAATAACTAATTACCTTAAGTATAGTAAGTTATAGTTTCTTATAATTTATAATAGCTTTTAAGTTTTATGCTTAAGCTTAACCGCTTTATTCTCTTAGTTAAAAAGTTTTATATTAAGTTATAAAGGCTACGCGTTATACCTTTATTTAAACTACTTAAGTAGCTAACTCCTCTTATACTTTTTTAAAAGCTTTTATAATCTTTAGCGAGAAGACCGCTTTTTTATTTACTTATAAGTTATAGCTACTTAGCAAGCCTTTTTAAGCTATAAGGAACTCCTTTCTTAACTTTCCGCTACCTTTCTTTATTATATAGCTTTATAGGATTTGTTTTACTTTTTACTTATTTAAGTAAAGTATCTTTTTATCTTAAACTAAGCCTAAGTATATAGCTAGCTTATATACTAAGCGTAGTTTTACTATTAAAATAACTAAATAGATATTAAAAGACCTTTTTATATCTAACTAGTATATAAGCTATCTTACTTTAGCAGTAACTTTAAATAGCTTAATATATCTTTTTAAAGCTTTGCCGGTTTACTATCTATAATATAATAACCCTTATTAAGTTATAGCTAGACTTAATCGCTAGGCTTAAATTATAGTAAGCGGTATTTCTTATTATATTTCTCCGTTATAGCGGCTTAAGTATAAGCGATAGCTAACCTAGCTTTTTTTTATAAGACCTTTTAGTTTTATAGGTATAAGTAGTTATTAAGGAACTAAAAGCTATTATCTATTCTTATCCTTATAATAAGCTTATAAAGGGCTACGTAAATTACTAAGGAGAAGGAATTATTAAAGCTAAACTAAAAGGCGATTAGTATATTAATTTAGCGTAAGTTTAGGAAATTAGCGGTAAAATATCGTAGCGCGAATTTTATAGTTTAGTTTCGCCTTTTTAATAAGCTATCGGTTTAAAGGTACTAAGCGGTAAATATAAAAAGCTTTAATCCGAAAGCTTACTATAAAGTCCGCTAAAATACTAAAGTAAACTTTACGTCTTAGTTAAAGATTATCCCCTTTAAAATCCCTTAGTTAGCGCGGAGTAGCTTAGTATATAATACTTATACTTAGTTTTCCGCTATAAACCTATTATTGCTTAAAATAAAAAGATATATTTTAAAGAATTTATCGGTTATAGTTAGTAAAGTATAAAAAGTTCTTTATAGGGTCTTTTTATAAGGATTATTTAATTTAGACTACTAAGAGCCTTATAATAAAGTTTATTATTATTATATAGTATAAAACCGGCGGGCTTTAAAGTAAGATAAGCTACCTTAATATCTTACCTTAATTAGTTTAGTTATAATAGTAAGCGTTATAGCCGTTTACGACTTTATTTATATATTTATTAAGCTATATAATATTAAGAAGCTCTTAAATAGATCTTACTATATATAAGTATAGCTAGTATAAAAATATTAAGTATAAGCGTCTTTAACGATCTCCTTAGTATAAGTCTTAAGGATATATAGTTTTTAGCGTTTATTGTTTTTTATAAAGTATAGTAACCCTTATAACTAAAGGAATAAAAGTTTAAGGATACTATCCTTATTGCTAAGCTACGCTATAATCTTAACTTACTATATATCCTCCGTATATCTATCGATTATATTTTCGCGGAGCGGTAATTTAATTAATGCTTTTATATAGAGGAATATACGGTTTATTATTTTATCTTCTTAAATACGTTTTAATTCCCCTTTTTTATTTAAGGATACTAAACTATTATCTTAGTATAGTAAACGTAAAAAAGCGTTTAGTATAACGTTTTTAACGCTTAAGATATAATATACTTTAAGCGGGAATTAGCTTAAGTATTAAGATATAAGGACCAGCTTATTATTAAAATATATACTAATAAAGAATAAGGATTTTTAATATACGATTTTATAAGTACTTATATAGTTAGTAAAGATAACTACTTATAGCGTTTTTATAGATAGTACTATAGTATATAACCTATAGACTACTTATATTAAACCGGCTACTTTAAGTTTTATAAGCTAATATTAAGGCTCTCCGCGTTTAAAAGTGCAGCTTAAGTAAACGAAAAGCTAAACCTTAGTTTAAGCTAGTAGCGTCTTTTTATCCTATTTTATACTTTCTTTTAAGAAAAAAGCTATAGCCGCTACTCCGTATTTTTAAGATATATTAATTTAGTTAAATAGTTATTAAGCGCGGTTAAAGTAGTAAATCGTTTAAAGCTTAATAAGCTTTTTAATTAGATTCGCGAAGGCTTTTTCTTTTTCTAGAGTAAGTTAAAAAGCGGCTTTTGCGGTATATTAAGCCTATCCTTAGCCCCTTAAAAGGACTCCTTCTTTATATCTTACTTAAAGTAGCTCCGTTTTTCGTTTTTATAAGACGTTAACTTCTTTCGCAAAATATAAGACTATATAATATAATTACTTAATAAGGCCGATCTATTTCTTAAGCTATTAAAAGTTCTTTAAAAACGCAATATCTTTTAAGGCTTATATATATTTCTTTATATTTATTAAGCTAATAACGTTTACCTTAAATCTAAAAAGCTATATAAATAGGTATATTAAGAAGGACTTTAGTCCGGATAAAGTAATATTATAATCGTAAAAAGCGCGGAATACGGCCTTTAAATATTAAAAGTGTTTTTTAGCTATATTAAAGTAAATAATAATATTATCGATATAAGCCGCCGCGTATTTTTAGTATTTATAAAAGACGTTATCGATAAACTTTTAAACGTATACTAAGGAGTTTTTAAAGCTTATAAGTATTATTAATAATCTTTTTAGCTTATAATAGCTTATAACTATAAACCTTTCTTAATAGTCTTAATAAACTAAGAACTAATAAAAAAACGATTATACGTTTATTATATTAATAGACTTCTTTCCTTAAAAGCGTTTAAATATATCGCTTTAAAAGGGCATTAAGTAAGTATTTAAAGTAGTAATAGCGTTAATCCTTTATAAGTCTATAACTACTTATCCTTTTTCTTTTTCTTTTCTATCTTTTATACTATAAATACCGGCGCTATAAACGGAGTTAGCCTATAAACTTATTTTTATTAGCTTTATATAGTTAGCTAGCCGAATATTATATTTACTACCTTCTTATCCTTATCTCTTAATTAGTATAATCTTAATACGACTTATTAGTATTACTATTCTTTTATTAAAGGAATACGTATATATTTAGATTTATCTATATATATTACTTCTTTATCCCTTTAAAGGCGGGGAAACGATTTAAGGATATCTTAAACTTTTAATATATATTTTAAGTCTTTAGCGTAAATCTAAACGCCTTTATTAGTAATAAGTTTAAGTAGGTCCTTAGTTTAGCTAATTTTAAGCTTATAATTTGCTATAAGATCTTTTTATAAGAAGTTTTTAGTAGGGTCTATCTTATTTAGATTTTCTATAAGGGCTTCCGCTAAAGGAGTAGTAGCGTTAACCTTTTTATATAGCCGGAACTACTTATTAAAGTCCGTAATTATCTTTACCTTTTAGCTTTAGCGGAGTATTAATAGTTCCTTAAAATAGTTTTTCGCTATAAAGCTCTTATAATCTTATATTATCGTTTAAGTAAGCTTAAAGTTATTAAGGAAAAATATTATATTACGCCTTAATAGCGGTGCCTAAACTTATATAAATAAGGCATAGTTAAAACTAGCTAAAATCGTTATAGTAACTAAGTAAATTACTTATTTATATATCGCTAGTCTTAGCTAAACTATCTTATCTTTAGCTTTAATTCCTTTTTAGGCCTTAATCTATAAAACTAATATAAAGTTAATAAGGTCCCCTTAATAAGGAATTAAAAAGTCTTAGCTAAGTAATATATTAACTGCTAAGCGTTTTACTATTTAGGCGCCGATTTTTACCTTTATAACTATAAGGCTACTATTTAGCCTTTATAGTATATATATAATAAATTCTACCTATTTAATAGTAATTATCCTTTTTACTCCTTAAATAAGAATTTATAAAAAGAAGTTTATAGTTATATCTTAAAAAGTCTTTACTAAGTTAGCTTTAATAAAGCTTTAGTCTACCTTAATATCTATATAAGCTTTAATACTTATCTTAAGCCTTTCTTTTTTATAAACTAATAAGTATATATAAGTAAATTATAATAGCTTATTAAGGCCAAATAGCTAAATATTAAAGGAAGCCTTAACTATTTAAACGCTTTATAGCTTTTAAATAACTACTTACTATATTAAGCTATATCTTTATATAGCAATATCTTAGTTAAGGTTAAGGGGGTATTTATTTTTAATATATTGGTAAAGCTTATTCTTTAAGGGGAGTGCTTTGCTATAAAATCTATATACTTTATTAGCCGTTTAAACTAAGTTTATTATAGTATAGATTGCGGTTTTCTTTAAGTTTTTATTAGTATTAAATTAAGCTCTTTTTATATTATACTCTTTATCCTTTAAATAGTTATTAGTTTTTATTATAGTTCCTTTTTTTATTATAAAGTATACCCGCTTTAGCTTTAGTATTAGCGAGTATATAGTCTTTAAGATTCTTTCTCTTTTAAGCTAAAGAACCTTAGTTTATATTCTTAACTATTTAAACGAGTTTCTCCCTTAACTTAGCGAGCGCTATAAAGCTTATAATATATCCGCCTTTATTAAGCGGTTTAAAAATATAACCTATAGCCTTAGTAAGCTCTTAATAAATAGCTAAGGCGTCGTAAACTATCTTTTAAGTATATATAAAGTATAGCTAATCGGCCCTTGCCTTTTTATAAGTTAAACTTATTTCTTTTACGCTAATAAGTACTTTTAAGATTCTTAAGTATATTTAACTTATAGCTAAGGAAGAATTTCCTTATGTTTATTAATTTATCTATTAATATCCTTATTTTTTATTAACCGTTATAAGAATTCTTATAAATAAATATCTAGCTTTTAATAAATTACTATAATTAAGTAGTTTAGCTAATAAAGCATAGCCTTAGCTTTATATTATAAGCGTAATATTTAAGACTTAAAGTTAGATGTTATTATTATATCTTTAATAGTAAAGTGCTTTTTATTAAGTGCTTATATTACTATATTTAAGTGGATTTTAAACTATTTTTATAAAGCGGAGATTTATTAGCTTAGTTTAACGCTAAGCTCGCTAAGTTCTTTTTATTATAGTTTTAAAAGGTCTTTAAAATACTATTTTACTATACTTTTTTAAAAAAAAGGAAGGTAATTAAATAGCTAATTTATTTATATAAGCCTTGCTTTTATTAGCGTTTTAGCGGATAAAGTTAATAAAACGGTCTACTCCTTAAAACGTATTAGCTTTATTATCTTCTTAAACTTTATTAAAAGATACTTTTAAAGGTCTTTATAAGTTAAATCTCCTTATATTTTAAGCTTATAGTTAAGGTTTTTCTTAAGGCTTAATAAGCGCGTTTTTTCTTCTTAGTGCTTAAAGGAGATAAGAGAATTATTCGTTTAATATTATTACTATTTTTACTAAAAGGCTTAAGGCTATACTTAATCTTAATATTTATACGCTAAGTATAAATAAGTTTAGCATATTAAAAGTATCGCTTACCGCGTTTTTATTACTTATTATTAAAGTCTTAGTCTTAATACTCTCGCTAAGCGCTTAACCTTTTATTTTATACGCGTCTTAGAATTTAGTATACTATAAGGCCCTTAGTATAAGAGGCTCGTTTTTATTAATTAAGAGTTCCGAAAATACCTTAATTAACGCGGTTATAGCGGATAAAGCTAAATAGTAATACTAAACTAAAAAACTATTAAGTATCCTTTAAAGCGGATTTCCGGTTAAGGCCTTTAAACTAAACTTTATTAGCAATATATAGTAAAAATATCCGCTAAGCTTATTATCTTAAGGAAAGAGTAACTTTATTATAGGCTTAATTTAAAAAGTATTTAGTAAGTAAGGAGCCGGATAGTTTTAAGGTTAGCTTATCCTTACCTTTTTTATTTAAAGGATAATCGATTTATTTAAGTAATACCGAATTTAGTTTACTTAATTATATAGGTTTTATTATTTTATAGTTTATTCTTTATTAATATTTTAAAAGCGGATTACCTCTTAAAAGGCGGTAGTCTTAGCTTAGCTAAATAAGACTTATTTTACGTCTTATTTAGCTTTATAAGCTATTATAGTATAATACCTTAAAAAGGAGTAAAAGAGATTATTAAACTAGTATACTTAGTAAGCCGCGGCCTTTTCCGCTTTTATAGCTTACTTATCTTAAAGTTTTATTATAAGTGCGTTGATAAAAAGGTACTTATTATAAAGGTTAAACTTAAAGGCTAATAAAAGCTTCTTATTAAAGAAAAATTCGTTTAGTATTTAACTTTTTATAAGGTTAGTACTTAATTATATAATATAGTTACTCTTAGCTTAGCGGATATTTAAGGGATTTCCGTTTAAATAGGTAAGAATTACTACTATTTACTTTACTTTATAGTATAAAAATAAGGGGATAGGGCGTAAACTAATTACTATTAGTTAAGGCTAATATTAAAAACTAATTACTACTAATTAAAGCTAGTATTATAAACTAATTACCGCTAATTAAGCTAGTATAATAAACTAATTACTATATATAAATATATATAAGGGTTTAAAAATAGTAAAAAGCTTATTTATTCTTTAAAGTATAGCTAATTACTTTATACTTAGTTTTTTAAGCTATCTTAAAGGATCTTTAACTATATTATCTTTCTATATATTATTAGTATATAAATAAACTGTAAATATCCTTATAAAATTACTTAATAAACTAAGTATAAGCTTAGTTAAAAATACTATAAATAATAATTAAGGAAATCCTTTAAATATCCTTAGATATCCTTTAAAATTCGTAGTAAAGTTTATCCTATATCTTTTAAGGTACTTTTATAGTTAAAAACGGGTTAAACTATAGTTAAAATATCCTGCGGAAATCTTTAAATATCCCTTAAAGATACCGGCGGAATCCGCTTAATAGTTTTTACGGTATCTTTTATAGTTAAAAACGTTATAAACTATAGTTAAGTAGGCTTTTAAGCCTCTATAATTATATTTTAAAAACCTTAGCGGGGTCCGATTTATAATATTCGTCGTATCTCCTTAAGCGAGCCTTTATAAGGCGTGCTCCGGGCGTTCTTATCGCGGGGTTTTATAAGGCTCTTTAAAAGTAAAGTAAGGAGTTTAAGTATAGCCGTTTCGATTTTATAATACTTAAGTAGCCCTTATTCTAACTAAGTATAGACTATAAGATTCACTTTACTTTAAATAAAAATAGTAAAGAACCGCTATTATTATAAAGGCCTTTTTATAATATATTAAAAGAAAAACCTCTTATCTTTTTAAAGACTTTAAATAAATTATTAAAAGTAAACCTTATCCGCTTAAGTAGCTTATTAGCTATAGCGCTAGTATTATTTATAAAGAAAGCTAATAGCCGCTTAAACTTTTACTATAATTATTAAGCTTTAAATATAATTATAAAAAGGGATTAATATATACTGCTATTAATTATAAAAAAACACGCTAAGGATATTAGTAAAGGTATATTAATTTACAAAACTTAATATTATTATAGCGTTTTATAAGATTAAAATCGCAGAGGGCTATAAGTTTAAAACGGCCTTTTAGATAAGGTTTAGACTATTTAAGTAATAAGTATACTTATTAAGCCTTATAAAGACGCCGGCTACCTTTTAACGCTATATTAACTAAGTATTAAAAGACTACCTTTATAAGTTTATTATAGCGTATATAGATAACGTCTTAATTTACTTATTAAGGTCGCTTTACGATTATTAAGATAAGGTAGCGAAGGTGCTTAAAAAGCTTTAAAAAGTAAGTTTTATACTAAACTTAGAAAAATACGACTTTATAATAAAAGAAGTAAAGTACTTAAGTTTTATTATAAAAGCTAAAAATAAGGTTTAATATAACCTAGAGAAGATTTAAGCTATCTAAATATAATAAGCGCTATGGAATATAAAGGGCGTTTAAAGCTTTCTTAAGTTCGCGAATTATTATTATACCTTTATCCCGCGTAATACTAAGGCCTTATAGTGCTTAAATAGCCTTTATAAAAAGAATATAACTTTCTTAAAAACCAATAAGCACTAAGCCGCGTTTAAATTTATTTAAGAGGTATTTTATAATATGCTAATATTATAGCTATATAACCTTAAAAAAAGATATACTTAAAGGCAGATTACTTTAAGTACGTAATAAGCGGTATACTAATATAAATACGGCTAAATAAGATATAATACTTAATAGGTTCTTTCTTAAAACGACTTAATATAATAAAATATAATTACTTAATTTATAATAAGGAGTTACTTATAATTATATAATACCTAAACTTTTAAGGGGTAAATTTATATAATATATTGGTATTTATAATACTTATAAATTTTAAGAATTTAAAGTACTTTATAATAAAGAGAAATTTAAATAAAAAGTAAAGTAAATAAGTAATAAAGCTCGCCTTATATAACTTTATATTAAAGTACCGCTTTAAGAGGTTAGCGGTAATACTTAATACTTAATTACGTTATAATTAAGATAAGCTAAAAAAGGTATTTAATTAAAAGAAGATAAGATACGTAGTTTAAAGAATCTTAAATAGCGTATTATTAATAAGACGTTAAGTCCCTTTTAGCGGTAAGTATAAAAACTTCTTACGATAATTAATATAGGAAAAGTATATTATCACGATAATATAAATAAAAGAGAAATATATAAGGTTAATCGCTAATATAAATAAGGCGGATAACCTTATACTTTAAGCTAAGGGTAAGGCGAATAAAGACGGAGTTTAGCTAAAACTTAACTTAAACTTAAGTTAAGATAAACTTAAAGAAAAAGTATAACCGGCTTATATATTTAATAAGTAAAAGATATAAAAGCGATAAATAGCAATATTATAAAAATATAAAGAGTACTAAGTAGTATTTTAAATAATATAAAATAGCGATTAATTACTTACCTTAAAATAATATTTAAAGGTTTAAGTAAGTAAGTATATAATTAATATAAAAAGGCGCTTTTACTTTAAGGACTGCTTTTAAGTATTAAGTAAGGCTTAATATCTTAAGGAGGGGGAGGATAAAAAGCTAAATAAGCTTTAAGTATTAATTGCTTAATAAATATATAACTTAATAGCGGTAAGATACTTAAAGCGCGAAGAGACGCTTACTATATAAACTTAAGAGTTTTTTTAACCGGGCTAGTTATTAACAGTATACCGGCTTATTATAAACTATAAACTATATAGTAAAGGCTATATTTAAAGTTAACTTTAAAAAAGGCTTTTTTAGCTATTACCCCCCTTTATATAGCTATTTATATACTTAATAATGAACTTTATAGTTAAGCTACTTTTAATAAAGCCTAAAAGCTTAAAGAACCTATAAGTAATAATAGATAGGCTAATAAAGGTAATAACGCTAAAAGCAATACTAATAATAAAAAGAGTAGCGTGCGCTATTAAGTTCCTATAATCTTACTTTCGCTTTTATAAAATACTAAAGTTTATTATCTTAAATTAAAAAACAAACTAAAAAAGGTAATTTTAGCGGGAATTTTATTAATAAATTAAGGTCTAAAAGAAATTAAGTTTAGCTTATTACTTATAAACTAATAAGGCGATAAAGTATAGAAACTAAAAAGTATAGGCTTACTTTTATATATATATTTACTATAAGTACGACGAGTAAAAGGTATAGCTACTTTTTATTTAAGCAGCACTTAATAATTACGTAGTATTAATAATAAGTATAAGCCCTTTCTTTACTATATATAAATACGATATTAAACTAATTTAAATCGTATAAAAATAGGGACCGCTTATACTAAATATAAAAAGCGTATAGAACTTTATATAAAGGATAAAGAAGGTTATTAACTTTATTTAAATAGCGATCGCCGCGTTATAAATAAGATGAAAAAATATAGTAAACCGGTTATATATACTAATAAAAAGACTTTAAGTTAGTAATAAAGTATAGTTAAATATAAAAAGGTATATTATAAATAGGCTATAATAAAAGCTTAACTAGCTATACTAAAAGTATATTATAATAAAACTAGTTAGCTTATATATAGTAAAACTTAATATACTAAAAAGGGTATATAAAAGATTATATATAAGATTCTTTTACTTTATAGCGAATAACTTTTTACTTAGCTAAGTAGTTAATAATTACTAGCTACTATTAATAATTAAGGAAGATAATAAACTAAAGTATATTATAAAGAAGATTTAATAAGCTTAGTAAAGATATATTAAAAAAGAGAGGTAATACTAAGTTCTTATAAAGTAATATAAGTATACTAACTTAATTTAGTAACTAATTAATAACTTTTAAGATATAATCGCTTTAAAGGACTTTAAGGGACGGTATAGTAATATAATAAACAATAATAAGGATAAAGTAAAGGAATAATAATAAGATAAGCTAAGAAGTAAAAACAAGGATAAAGGAAATAGTAAAAACAAAATTAAGAAAATTATAAAGAGTTTTAAGCTATACTTAGCGGATATTAAAATAATTTAAAATAATAAGCATAATAAGGATATACTATAAATATATACTAAGTATAAATAACAATAAGATAGATATAAGATATAATGAAATATAATAAAGTATAAAGTAAATATAAATAAAATATATAAAGAACTATAACTTAATTTAAGTAAACTACTTACTACTTGCTAATATTAATAGATTAGCTTTAAATATTAAGGTATATTTAAGCTTAGCGCGCTATAATAGCAGCACGCGCTAACTTTATATATTATAGTAATTATTAGCAATATCTTACTACTTAGCGTTTATTAAGGATTAAGGAATCTATATATAAATTAGTATAATAATCTTTAAACGTCTTTTAAGATATATAGTCTTAAAGCGCCTTTATAGCGGCGATTCTATTATTAGTATATTAATATCCTATTAGTATTATATTATATAAAGTTTAAGATAAGAATATATAAGTAAGTAGCGTAAGCTAGCGTAGGTATAAGTAAAATAATTATAAGTATAAAGCAAAGCTTAATTTAAATTAGCTTTATACTAAGTATCTATATTAAGAGATACTATATATTTAATATATATAAAGTAAAGAGGGCGCTATATAATAGTACTATATATTACGCTCCGCTTATTAAGCGATAGTAGTAAGCGCGAGGATTAACGCGAGGGCGGTAGCGTATAGTTACTAAGCGTATTAAAAGGCATAGCGCGGAAAGACGCTAATAAGCTAATAGAAGATAGGATATAGGGGACTTAAGTAAATATATTAAAGCGCGGCGTAGCGGAGCTATTATAAGAATAGGCGCGCGTATAAAAAGATTAATAATTAAAGAAAAAGAGAAAATAAAAGGAAAAAAGTAAGAGAAAAAAGGTATTTATACTTAAAGATAGTAAGTAGTAAAAAGGCAAAACGTGCTTTAAGCACTTATAAAAGCAGTAAGTAAAGGGGGTATATTATACTGCCTTAGCGTTATTTAAAGCAATATAGCGGCGTTAATAAGTAAGTATATAATATATTTAATACTATAGCGTAATATTATTTAAGGAGATATATTAATATATAATTATAAGTATAATAAGGACGACTATACCGATTAACGTTAAGCGCGGAGCGGTAAGTAAGGCAGCGATATTACGTACCTTAGTATATAATAGCTTAAAAGAGGGATAGTATTATAAGCTATACTATAAAAAGAGCTATAATTCTATTATAGTTAATAACTTAAAGTTAGGCCGATATATAACTAAAGTTATATAAGACTTTACTTAAACTTAGCTTAACCTTAACTTAAACTTAACTTAAGTATAGGTTATTTAAGCAACCTTTATAAAGTAAGAAGCTATATAGCTTAAATAAAGATTTCCCCTTTTCTTTTTAGCTTTAAATAAATTATTATTTTACTACGTACTACTAAACTAAGTATATATAGGCCCTTAATAATTAATAATTTATAAATAAATAGCTTTTAATATTTTAAAAGAATCTTTATATTTTTAAATATTTTTAAATTAAAAGTTTTATCTATTAATTCTTACTTATTTAGTAAAAATAAGTATTAAAAAAGTAAAAAAGCTCTTTTAATTATAAAAAGCATTTTAATAATAGTTTTATTAAAAGTAGTCTTAAAGTATTTTATTACTATTTATAATAAAATTTAAATATATAGTATCTTAAAACTTTAAAGGTATATACTATTATTTAAAGATTTAATACTCTTTTTATAAATAATATAGTTTAATCTGAAAATGTTTTATATATAGTTAAAAGACTAAAAATATAAATATAAGCTACTTTTACTTTATAGAATTATAATTAAAGCTATATAACTTTATATAAAGAAGCTTTAGTTTTAAATAGTATAAAAACTTAAGTTAACTAGCTTTTTCGCCGCCCTACTTTATCTAGATACCTAGGGTGGGCAGCAGTAAGAATTCGGTATATTTATAGCCTAATCAAACTAAGAGAACTATAAAGTAACTTTGCCAGGGCACCTCGCGGCATGCAAAACCCGACCGATTGCCGGGGAGCTGGACCCCCCCCGCCCCTTTCCGCTTAGGCCCAGTAGCATGACTCGCCAATATCCCTAGTGCGCTACGAGTCGTGGCAAGACACAAGCAAGGGCTCTGTTAGCGTAATAATTGAGAAGATACGAAGAACTCCATGACATAAAACCCCAAGCGCCTCTATTACTGTCAGTGTAGGATCTATTTGCCCCACGCCTTTGGTGTGCCTTACTTTTGCACAGGCAGGCAGAAAGGAAGCAGCCGCAGACGTTTGAACATCGACTGAAACTTGGTGACCCTCTTTATCACCACGTGCCCATCGCGGCCTTGATAACCTCAGTACACCCACGCGGATCCTCAAAGACACGCCAGGCCTCCTTGGGAACGTCTTGAAAAGCCCGTTCAAATCGCTCCGGGTCGTTCTTCTCGTCGATGCCAACAGCTGCGACGTCGGTGGCTTTGCGGATGAGTATCAATTTTATCCAACCAGGCACTGTTCGGTAGCTTCAAATGCAAGTCAGAACTCCGTCTCTCCCCCCGCATAGCAAGGGGACCGGGGGATGCTTGCTTCCCAATTTGGGACAACAAGAGGTACCGGCTGCTTACATCTCGCCGTAGGCTTCGGGATCCGACTGTGTGGAATCGCCAATGACAATCATTTTCCTTCTCGGCAGCCACGAGTTGATTTTCCTCATCCGGTCCACCTTGTACTCCTCCGTGTCCAGTGTCAGGGCTGAGAGTAGGCCGGCCACGGTTTTCCAACTCGAGTCTCCCAGTATCAGGGTGCCCGGAGGGTAGTACTGCCTGCGAAACTGCTTGAGGAACGGGTAGAGGTTGTAGGGAGAGGCAGACAGGTAGAACCATGCCGTGTCCTCAGGCAGGAATGATCGCATCCTGGCGTAGAGCTCGGGCATGCCGGGGATCGGGCTGGGGGAGCTGATAAACGATTCGCGCAGAATCCCCACCGGGTCACTCGTCAGCGTTACTTTGATCGTGTCGTCCACATCTAGTTCTGGGTCAACAACATTCTCCACTCTGCCCCAGCACCGGTTGGCTTCAAGACGCACCAGAGATGACGCCCCAGCCGTCGGGTCCCGCGTAGTATGTTTGCATGTGCGGTATGGCACCGCCACCGCCGCCAACCTTGGACGAGGTCCCCACGAGAGAGCCATTGATGCTACTCGGGATTCTCAGCAAGTTCGAGGATAGGCCGTTGATGTTTGTCGGGCCAAGCTTTAGAGACCGCCCCTGGTGAAGGGCCGATATCGTCCTGGCTGGACAGAGGTCCCACAGGAACGGTAGTACCCTCTCCTCGACGGTCCGGCGTTCCTCTGCGTCGTCGGTTAGGCCCGTAACTCGGGCGATGCCGGTGACTACGTCGACGAGCCTGCTCTTGTCCTCGCGCTCGAAGACGGCGGCGACGAACTCGGCACGCCAAGGGGCGCCAGGAGTGGACTGGAAAGCCGTGTTGTCCAAGAGCCACACAATGTCGTCCTTGGTGGCGGGCCTACTAAGCGGGTTGAGTTTTCCTAGCCTGCTCAAGAGACCGCTCACGCTCCAGCAGCGGCGTGCTTGGGGCTCGGGGGCTTCGTTGGGGCTCGGAAAGGTGGACTCGATCTCGTCGAAATGCTTTTCTCTGCGGGTTCGCCGTTGCATCGTGCTGGCTTGGGATGAAGGATTAAAGTTTCCGTAGTCCATGTTGAGAGACTAGCCAAGAGCGTGGACAACTATGATGGGGTTCTCCTTTCTATGAGGCTTTGGATGGCAAGACGGAGCTCGTCAGATGTCCACTCAAGGCAGTATCTCTGCCTCGAGGACAGGGAGGGCTCGTGCTTGGGCTGACTACTACCACGGCGAGAAAGAAGTTCCACCCGGGAGGCAAGGTCGGGTCTCATGGGGCTGCCAGTCGAGCCTTCCGTCGGAGCAGAGAGGCTGTGTCCAGTTTGCAGTTTCACGGCCTGTCCTCATGGGTTGGAAGATGAAAGCAGAGCCTCGTGACGGTGGCTGTTAATGTGGGCGTGACTGCGTGATGATGACCTCCTGTAGGGGGGTCCCGGAGGTCACCATGTGTTTACAGCTCAGGCGGCGAGATGGAGAGGGCCAGCTGATGGCGCCCACAGGTTGTCTGCCAACCTAGTATGATATTAGCCTTAGGTAGGCAAGGTAGTTTGTGAGTGCGCAAGCAGAAGCGTACCTGGTTGGGTGCCTAAAGTACTGGGCTTGGTTTGGCCTGGAGGCGCCAGGCCAGGCAGGGCGGCTGCACGCCAGCATCTCGGGTTGTCGCGAACACAGCCGGGGCTTACTAGTAAAGTAGTACCTAGGGGAGGGAGGCGGCAGAGGCCAGGCTCCTTAGTAGGTAGGTTTTCGTACACGTAGATGATGGCGCGTCGTCTCGTCGAGCAGTCTCGCAGGCTCCCTCCTGTTGATTACCTGTCAAGGCAGACGAGGGACATCTCGACGCAAGCCTAAGAGAGAGCGCCGCAGAGAAGCTGATGCCATTCGGGGACGGCCCGTCACAAGACGCTCTTGTGCGCGGGGGCAATTTGGGATCGGTCACCTGCAGTGATCTGCGTCATCTTCTTTTGCCTAGCCGCCCGGCTACTTCACCTGCACTTCTTGCCGGCGCCAATGGCAAACCGGCATGGCTTATGATGACCACCTCGCTGCGTCCAGCCACCACCCACCCTCTTCCACCTCTCACTCGTACTCTGTACAGTCTGTGCCGTTATTATTTGTAGGTATTTCGTACCCAGGTAGGTCGTAGATACTGTTAAAAAACCAGTCACCTCTGCCAAAAGTGGAGGCACCTCCTTTAAAGATAACTAGTATTTTAGTATATTTTCCCCACCTCCCCGCAGGTCTACGCGAATCGTAGGAGGAGGGTAAAGCTAGAGAGTGGCTTTTTTCTTATCCTCTAGCGCTCTATTAAAGGTTAGAGCAGCAGCGAAATTGTGGGGAAATCAGGAGATCACGTAATAACACGTAATAAAGGAGTCGATGTTATGTAAGGCAGGATTTAGCTAGAATTAATTAATAAAGAATTAAGTGCGTAAGTGCTTGTAGAATCTCTAGCTATTTAGTGGCGGGAGATTCGCCTTTTATAGACAAATATAAGGGAACGGAGTAATATATCCGGACCGGCCTTTAAGCGGTCTTAAAGCCCGAGAAATGTTAATTTTAAAGCATTTTACTTAGTAGCTAGATATCCCTTCTTTATACGGCAATTCGTATTTAAAGTTAGTTAAGGTTAGTTTAGGTTTAAGCGGATTCTTATTTTATCTAGCTACCTTAACCTTTTTAGTTTTATATATAACGTTATAGATATTATATAAGGATATAAGGACCTAGAAAATAATAAGCTAAAGCTAGGCTATTTAATACGGGTTTTTATATAATTTATATACCCCTTTATACTTAGCTAATTAAGTAAGGATTAAATAGCTAATTTATTAAAGTAGTAAAATTACTTTTTTATAGCCTCCTTTAAAGAGTAGATTTATATACTTTTTACTAATTTATTAAGGTAGTATATATATAAGGTAAAGTCCTTAGTTATATAAGAAAACCTTTTTTATACTTAGAATATATAAAAAACCTTTCTTTTTAAGAAAAAATATCTTAAGGTATATACTTATAGAAAAACCTTATAAAAGGAAAAATCTATAGTTCTATTATCTAAGCGTAAATATATAGCTTAGTCTTTAGGAAAAATTAATAGTAATTTAAAAACTTAGTTCTTTTAATCTTTATTTAAGAAACCTTTAAAAGGAAAAAAATTAGTAGGAGGAAAGGTATAAAAAGCAAAAAAATAACCTTTAACTACTCCTTTTATTTATAAGACTTCTTATACTAAGGATAATCCGGTCTTAAACTTATTAATTAAAGTAAGACTTAATTCCTTAATAAAGATATTAGCTATATTATCTTTTAATTTAATATAGAAGACCTTGATTTCTTTATTTCTTATATTTATTCTCGTATAGTAATATATAGTACGTATATGTTTAGTACGCTTATATAATTTAGGATTTTCTACTAATTTAATAGTAGCAATATTATCTATTAAAATAAGGGGAATACTATTTAAGATCTTTATAGATAAATCTTTAGTAATTGTAGTAAAGAGACTATTTAAATATATAGCTTCTTTTATAGCCTCCTTAAGGCCTATATATTCTACCTCGCACGTAAAGAGAGCAACTAATTTTTACTTAAAATAAGCCTAACTTATAACGTTATTATATATATAAGAACAGTACCCTAAGATTAAGCAGGCGTCTATTAAATCTAAGGCCTAACTAGTATTAGTATAACTTTTTATATATAAAAAGTCTAAAAGGATATTATACGTATATTTAATCTTAAGGCTAGGGTATTTATTTAGATATTTCTAAATTATATTTTAAGCTTTTATATGCGTATTGTTTAGTTTAGCAGCGAATCTTGCATAAGATATAACTAAATAAAGAATATCTAGCTTTATAAATAAGGCTAAAAATAATAAAGATCTTATTTCTTTCTAAAATTATAATATTACCTCTTTTAAGGGTAATTCCTTAGCTTTTACTAGCTTAAATCCTACTATAGCAGGCGTATTCGAAGTTCTTATAGCTTCTTTATTTAACTCCTTTATTTTATTTAAGGTGTATTTTTCTTAGGATATATATAGCTCTTTTTTATCTCGGTTAATTTGTATATTTAGACCTAAGAAGTCTTTTATATCTCCTAGTATAGTAAAATCTAAGTATTTAGCTAATTCTTTAAATAGCCTTTCTTTTATTATAGTTTTCGGGGGCCTTACTATAAGAAAGTTATCTACGTAGATCGCTAGAGCAGTTTTATAGCGTTTATTATAAATACCCCCTCTTTTAGTAAAATGGGAAAAAATCCGAGTTTACTTAGTATATCTTTTAAATAAGTATACTAAAGCTTTAGGTTTTGTTTAAGACCGTATAATGCTTTCTTTAGCTTTGCTTTTATTAAACCTTTATTATATAGGTCTATAAATTTCGATAGATTTATTCCTTCCTTTTTATAATAAGACCTATTCTTAGAATAATAGTCTTTTAAAGTATATTGTTCGTAGCCTAAAGGAAGATTAATATATACTTCCGAATCTATATCGGCGTAAACGAAGGCATTAGTTATATCTATTTATATAGCTTAATAATTGTTTAAAACTACTAAAATAAGAAGAATTCTAGTAGATTTAGGTCTAGCTATAGTTAACAAGGTCTTTAGGTAATCTAAGCC
>JAPEBW010000956.1:0-34282 GCA_027405785.1 Ophiocordyceps robertsii
GTGAGGGTTTTAAGAGAGAAGGCTGTAGAATTATACCTAAGGCTCTGCGTGATATTAGTTATATAGCTTCTAAATTCCCCGCTAAGGGAATTCAAAATCCATACTATAAGAACCACTTCCGGAATATCTATTTCTCGAGATTTTAATTCCTCGTAGACCTCTTTTACCTTATAAAGGTATTTCTCTAACTATAAGTTAGAAGGACTTAAGTTAAAAAGCTATTTTATAAGTAAATAATTCGACGAGAAATTCGAGGGATTATATAGCTTTTGCAGCTCTTCTTAAGCATCTTTAACAGTAGTTACGTGCTTAATCTACATTAAGGGACCGTCTTCTAAGCGTAGGAAAATCAAGGCAAGAGCCTCTTTTGTCTTTATATAATTTGCTTGCTTTAAAGCAGCTATAAGCTTTTCTTTAATAAGAATTGCTCGTATTTTAGTAGTCTATAAGGTATAATTTAAATTACCCTTTAACTTAGAAATCTCGTATTCTTTCTAGCCTGCTATTTTATATATCTTTAGTAAGATAGAATAGGTAGGTAAAGAAAAGTTGATTTTTAAGCTAAAAAGGGTTAAAAGATAAAAGAAGTCGTTAAGGATTAGTAAAGAAAATTTTAAGCAAATTCCTAAGGATAGAAGGGGTCTTAGCAAAGAAGAGGGAATTTTAAGAGAACTTTGTGTAGATAAGGGGATTTCTAGAAAAGGAAAGGGATTAAAGGAGGTAATCGAGGTTAAGCTATCTTTCGGTACGAATTTTAAGAGATTAAGTCGTTTAATTAACGTTAAATTTTAATAAAGGTTAGACGAGTAATTAAGGAAAGGGGTCGTATTTTTCTCGGAATCCTCTAAAGCTAGTTAGAGGAGTGATTGATTTCCTAGCGTAGTAAGCTAAGCCGGGCTTATAACCTATTAAAGGTTAGAGTAGCAGCGATATTATAAGGAGATTAAGAGATTACGTAGTGTTACGTAATAGGGAAGTCGATGTTATATAAGGTAGGATTTAGCTAGAATTGATTAATAAAGAATTAAGTGCGTAAGTGCTTATAGAATCTCTAGCTATCTAGTGGCGGGAGATTCGCATTTTATAGATAAATGTAAGGGAACGGAGTAACATATCCGGACCGGCCTTCAGGCGGTCTTAAAGCCCGAGGAATGTTGATTTTAAAGCATTTTACCTCGTGGCTAGATGTCCCTTCCTTATGCGGCAATTCGTGTTTAAAGTTAGTTAAGGTTGGTTTAGGTCTAGGCGGATCCTTGTTTTATCTAGCTACCCTAACCTCCTTAGTTCCGTATATAACGTTATAGATATCGTATAAGGGCGTAGGGACCTAGAAAATGACGAGCTGAAGCTAGGCTATCTAATGCGGGTTTTTATATAATTTATACACCCCCCTATGCTTAGCTAATTAAGTAAGGATTAAATAGCTAATTTATTAAAGTAGTAAAATCACTCTCTTATAATAATTAAACGCCTTTAAGAAAAGAAGTTTATTAATATAGTAAACGTATAATCGTTTTTTTACTAGTTCTTAGTTTATTAAGACTACTAAGAAAAGTTTATAGTTATAAGCTATTGCGGGCTAAAAAGATTATTAATAATACTTTTAAGCTTTAAGAACTCCTTAATATATATCTAAAAGTTTATTAATAACGTCCTCCGTAAATACTAAGAATATATAGCGGCCTATATCGACGATATTATTATTTACTTTAATATCGCTAAAAAATACCTTTAATATTTAAAGACTATATTCCACGCTTTCTATAACTATAATATTACTTTATTTAAACTAAAGTCCTTCTTAGCATACTTATCTATATAGCTTTTAAGATTTAAAGTAAATGCTATTAGCTTAATAAATATAGATAAACGTATATAAGCTTTAAAGGATATCGCGTTTTTAAAGAACCTTTAATATCTTAAGCAATAGATCGGCCTTACTAAGTAGCTATGCTATACGGTCTTATATATTGCTAAGGAAGTTATTATCTTATAAAAAATAAAAAATAGAGCTGCTTTAAGTAAGATAGGAAGAAGGAGTCCTTTTAAGGGGCTAAGGACGGGCTTAATACGCCGCGAAAACCGCTTTTTAGCCTACTTTAAAAGAAAAAGAGGCCTTTACGATTTAAACTAAGAAGCTTACTAAGCTTTAAACGATTTACTATTTTAACCTCGCTTAATAACTATTTATTTAAATCGATATATTATAAGAATATAAAGTAGCGCTTATAGCTTTTACTTAAAAAAAGGTATAAAATAAGATAGAAAGACGTTATTAGCCCGGACTAAGGTCTAGCTTATTATTTACTTAAGCCGCGCCTTTTAAGGCGGAGAACCTTAATATTAGCTTATAAAACTTAAAGTAGCTAGTTTAGTATAACTAGTTTATAAGTTACGTACTATAATACTATCTATAAAAACGCTATAAGTAGTTATCTTTACTTACTATATAAGCACTTATAGAATTATATACTAAAAATCCTTATTTTTTATTAATATAAAATCTAATAATAAGCTAGTCCTTATATCTTAATACTTAAGCTTATTCCCGCTTAAAGTATATTATATCTTAAGCGTTAAAAACGTTATGCTAAAAGCTTTCTTATATTTACCGTACTAAGATTATAGGCTAGTATCCTTTAACTAAGAAAGGGAATTAAAACGTATTTAAAAAGATAAGATAACGGATTGCGTATTCCTTTATATAAAAGCATTAATCGAATTACCGATCCGCTAAAAAATAATTAATAGATATATAAAGTATATATAATAAGTAAAGATTATAGCATAGCTTAGCGATAAAGATAGTATCCTTAGACTTTTATTCTTTTAGTTATAAGGGTTACTATACTTTATAAAGAATAACGGGAGCTAGAAACTATATATCCTTAAGATATACGCTAAAAAGATCATAAAAGACGCCTACGCTAAATATTTTTATACTAGCCGTACCTATATATAATAAGATCTATCTAAAAGCTTCTCGATTTTATAGCTTAGTAAATATATAAACGAGGTTATAGACGGCTACGATACTTATTATTATAACTAAACTAATTAAGGTAAGACGCGAAAGTAGCTTATCTTAATTTAAAGCCTGCTAGTTTTATATTATATAATAGTAATAGACTTTATTACTAAGCTCTTAGTAGTTTAAGCTAAACAATATCTATAAAAAGATCTTATAAAGAACTTCTTTAATACCTTACTAACTATAACGAATAAATTCTTAAAAATATATCTCTTTATTTAAAGCAATAACTAGTTTATAGCGGAAGATTAAGTATAAGCGTTATATACTAAGCTACTCCGCGCTAGTTTAAGGATTTTAAAGGGGATAATTTCCGATTAAAATACAAAGTTAACCTTAGCATTTTAGCGGACTTTATAATAAGCTTTTAAATCGAAGCTTTTTATATTTACCGCTTAGCACCCTTAAACTAACGGCCTATTAAAAAGGCGAAACTAAACTATTAAAATCGTGCTATAATTCTTAACCGCTAATTTCCTAGACTTATATTAAATTAATACGCTAATTGCCTTTTAGTTTAGCCTTTATAACTCCTTCTCCTTAGTAATTTACGCGGCCTTTAGTAAACTTATTATAAGGATAAGAATAGATAACGGCCTCCGGTTCCTTAGTAGCTATTAATACTTATAAAACTAAGAGGTCTTATAAAAAGAAGCTAGGTTAGCTATTGCTTATGCTTAGGCCGCTATAAAAAATAAATATTATAAGAAACACCGCCCGCTAAAATTAAAGCCCGGCGATTAAGTCTAGCTATAGCTTAGTAAAGGCTACTATATTACAGATAGTAAACCGGCAAAGCTTTAAAAAAAAGATACTAGGCCGTTTAAAGTTACTACTAAAGGAAGATAGCTTATATACTAGCTAAATATAAAAAGGTCCTTTAATATCTATCCGGTCGTTTTAGTAGTATAACTACGCTTAACGGATAAGCTAGCTATATACTTAGGCTTAGTTTAGGATAAAGGGATATTTTACTTAAACGAGTAAAAAGTAAAACGAATCTTATAAAGCTATATAATAAAAAAAAAGGCGGAAAGCTAAGGAAAGAGTTTTTTATAGCTTAAAAAGGCTAGCTAAGTAGCTATAACTTATAGGTAAATAAAAAAGTAGTCTTCTTGCTTAAGATTATAAAAGCCTTTAAAAAAGTATAAAAAGAGTTAGCTACTTAAGTAGTTAAGATAAAAGTATAATACGCGGCCTTTATAACTTAATATAAAACTCTTTAATTAAGGGAATTAAGCGGTTAAGCCTAAGCACGAGACTTAAAAGCTACTATAAGTTATAAAAAACTATAACTTACTATACTTAAGGTAATTAATTATTTTAATAATAATATACTGCTATTTACTTAAGTAATAAGGCCTTTTTAGCCTTATAGTATACTTATTTAAATTCTCTCCGCCGCTTACCCTCTTGCCTTTCTTTTCTTCTTTCTATAACTATATTTCCCTTTACTACTAGCTATAGCTTACTATACTTTACTTACTCTTATATATATAACCTTCTTTGCCTTATACTTATAATCTTTATACTTTTATTCTAAGTCTTTTTATCGTTTAACGTCTTTTATAATAAAGACTAGCTATTTTATAACTACTCTTTTAGCCCGCTTTCTTATAAGCCTTTACGCTTTTAGTATAAAGGATATAAGTAAGCGCTTAAGCTTTATAATAATAAGGCGGCTATCTTTTATAGCTTTAAGTCCCTTAATAGGAGCTAAAACATTTAAGTTTAAGCTTTTATATAAACTTACGCCGCTTTTTATAACCGCGCTAAAGCTAATAGATTTAACTTAAATTATAGTATTGTAAAAGACGGCTTATACTACCCTCTTTAAACACTTAACTTAAATAACTTACCCCTTAGCCTTATACTTTAGTATAGTCTAAATAGCCGGTTTCGCGGTAACTTAACTATAACTCCCGCTTAGCTCTTATAGTTTAAAAGCCCCCGCCGCCTATATATTTTTTAAAGCATAGCTAAAAATCTTTATTAATAAAATAACTAGCTAATACTTTACGCCTTTAAGTTAGCTAACTTTATTATAATCTTAAGATTTATAGTAGCTATTATAGCTAGCGGAAACCCGCTTTAGCTAAATAACTAAAATAATATCCGCGCTATTCTTAACTATATATTTATAGCTTAGCTTAATTAGTTTATAGCTAGGTTTATAGCGGCGTTTTAAGCTACTATAATTAAAGCTTTATCTCGCTTCGCTCGCGGTCTAGCCTATACTATAAAATCCCCTTCTTAACTTTTAGCCGCTATAAGCTTTAAGAACCTATTTAGTCCCGCTTATTAAATCCTTTTTTTACTCGCCGCTATGCTTAGCCTAGCTATATAAAGGCGTATAAGCGCCTTCTTATAGTTTTTCCGCTATCCCTCCTTAACTAAAAAAGATAGCGATAACTAGCCTCGCGATATATTCCCTTGCTTAATTTAATAAAAGCCGCTAGTAATAACTAATACGATCCTTAATAAGCCTAGCTTTATAGGCTTATACTCCGGTAATAAGATTATAATAATTAAAAGTTTCCGCTTAGCTATAAACTATACTAAGTTTTACTTATAGGCTTATAAAGAGTTTAAACGCGACTTAACTTTAACTTAAGTAATAAAGTTCTTAAGCTTTTATATTTACCTTATTAGCTATACTAACTATACGTTCTTTATTCTCGCCTTTAAGGCCCCTTTTATAAAGAGGTTCTTTAAGACTATTTAGTATATTTAAAACCTTAAAAGTAAGGAGTTAAGCATTAAGGCTATTAAAGACCTTATTACTTACTTTTAAGCGAGAATATAAACGTTTAATACCTTAATACTAACTATACTTATAAATATTAGCGAGATAGCTTACCTTTACCTTAATACCTTCTTAGTAGCTAAACGCGCGTTAATCGGCGGAAAGGTATAGGTAGTAGCGCTATATAGAAAGGATAATAAGTTAGAAAGCTTAGCGATAAAAAGCGGGGGATAACTATAATAGCAGTAATAAGTAAGATATAATATCTTACTTATAAGCGGCCTATAAAGCTAGTGCGTAGTATAAGAAACTTAGCGGAGGATTAAAAAACGGTATAAAGGGTAAGTAAGATAATAATATAAATTAAAGGCTTAAATAAAGCTAATCTTTTATAACGTATCCTGCTAAGGAATTTTAATATTCCTTAGCGCGAAGACTCCTTATTACTTAATAAGTGCTTAGACGTACGCTTTAAAGGAAAATTAAAAAACTTTACTATAAGATTTAGCTAAACGCGCTAATCGCCTTAATAAAAATAAAGATATATAACTAAATAAAAAGCAAGGATTTACGGTAAAAGCCGCCTACTAACTATCTTAAGCTACCTAGCTACTATAGGCTAAATAGGCAGAAAAAACTATTAAAAGGATAAAGATAGTATATTATTAATATAGCGTAAAAACGCTATTATAAAGCTATTACTTAGCGCCCCCTTAACTTTATTCTTACTTTAAACTAACGAGAATATTAGCTTTTCTTTCTTACTTAAGGGAGTTATTACGGAATCTAAATAGCTATGCTTAAACTCCTTACTTTACTTTTAAAAAGCCTTATAAAACCCCGCAATAAGAACGCCCGAGGCATATACTATAAAGGCTCGCTTAAGGAGATATAATAAATATTACTAATTAAACTTTATTAAGGTTTTTAAGATATAACTATAAAAGGTTAAAAGCTTACTTAACTATAGTTTATAATATCTTTAACTATAAAAGATACTATAGAAACTACTAAGCGGATTTAGTTAGTAACTTTAAGGGATATTTAAGGGTTTCCGCGGGATATCTTAATTATAGTTTAACTTATTTTTAACTATAAAAGCACCCCGGAAAATATAAGATAAACCTTACCGCGATTTGTAAAGGATATCTAAAGATATTTAAGGGATTTTCTTAATTATAATCTTAAGTGTTTTTAACCGGGCTTATACTTAGTTTATTAAGCGATTTTATAAGGATATTTATAGTTTATTTATATACTAATAATAAATAAAAGGATAGTATAGTTAAAGATCCTTAAAATTAGCAAAACGAACGAAGTATAAAGTAGCTAGCTATACTTTAAAAAATAGATAAGCTTTTTACTATTTTTAAACCCTTATATATATTTACGTATAGTAATTAGTCCGTTATACCGGCCCGACTAGTAGTAATTAGTTTATAGTACTGGCCCAGATTAATAGTAATTAGTCCGTAATACCGGCCCCGACTAGCGGAAATTAGTCTGCGCTTTATCTTATTACTCTTACGCTATAAGGCGTAGTACTTATAAAAGAAAATCCTTTAAAAGAAATTACTAAAGAAATTCCCTTAAACTTTATAAAAGAAGGTTCTTTAAGTAAATATCTTAGCCTTACTAGTCGTATAGTAGTAGAAATACTTAAAAAGCTTAACGGGTCTTATACTAACTATATAAGTTACCTTAATATACACCTGGTTTTAAATAGCGATTATAAAAAGTCTATTTTAGCTATATAAAAACAGGATAGGGATTAAGGTCTGCTAAATACCTATAAAGAAGCAATAAATAGTCTTAATTTAACTAGATAGAAAAACACTATACTAAGAGAAATAAGCTAACTAATAAAATATAATATTTAAGAATTCGTCTATCTCCTTAGTAATAAGGAGGCTTTAAGTAGCCGTTAGGTTTAAACTATTAAGATAGATAGTTAAAATTCAATTATTAAATATAAAGCCCGTTTTATAGTTTAGGGATTTAGGTAGATATACGGCTTAAATTTCCTAAAGACCTTCTTAACTATAGCTAGACCCGAATCTACTAAAATTCCTCTTATTTTAGTAGTTTTAAATAATTATTAAGCTATATAAATAGATATTATAAATGCGTTGTTTTACGCTAATATAGATTTAAAAGTATATATAAATCTTCTTATAAGCTACAAATAATATACTTTAAAAGACTATTATTTTAAAAATAGTTTTTATTATAAAGAAAAAGACATAAATCTATTAAAATTTATAGACCTATATAATAAAGGTTTTATAAAGGCAAAGCTAAAAAAAGCATTATACGGTCTTAAACAAAGCTTAAAGCTTTAGTATACTTATTTAAAAGATATACTAAAAAACTCGGATTTTTCCCTCTTTTATTAAAGGAGGGGGTATTTATAAATAAACGCTATAAAATTGCTTTAGCAATTTACATAGATACCTTTCTTATAATAAGGTCTTTAAAAACTATAATAAAAAAAACTGTTTAAAAGATTAGCTAAATATTTAGATTTTACTATACTAAGAGATATAAAAGACTTCTTAGGTTAAAATATATAAATTAACTAAGATAGAAAAGAGCTATATATATTCTAAGAAAAATATACCTTTAATAAAATAAAGAGGTTTTATAAAGATGCTATAAGAACTTCGAATACGCTTGCTATAGTAGGATTTAAGCTAGTAAAGGCTAAGGAATTACCCTTAAAAGAGGTAATATTATAATTTTAAAATAAAATAAGCTCCTTATTTCTTTTAACCTTATTTTTAAGGCCGGATATCCTTTATTTAGTTACATCTTATATAGGATTCGCTGCTAAACTATATAATACGCATATAAAGACTTTAAATACGATTAAGAAATATCTAAATAAATACCTTAGCCTAAAGATTAAATATATATATAATATTCTTCTAGACTTTTTATATATAAAAGGTTTTACTAATACTAGTTTCGCCTTAGATTTAATAGACGTCTACTTAGTTTTAAGGTACTGTTTTTATATATATAATAACGTTATAAGTTAGGCTTATTTTAAGTAAAAATTAGTTGCTCTTACTATATATAAGGCAGAATATATAAGCCTAAAGGAGGCTGCAAAAGAAGCTATTTATTTAAATAGCCTCTTTACTATAATTACTAAAGATTTATTTATAAAGATCTTAAATAGTATTCCCCTTATTTTAATAGATAATAGTGCTGCTATTTAAATAGCAGAAATTCCTAAATTTTATAAGCGTACTAAATATATACGTATTATATATTACTATTCGAGAATAAATATAAGAAATAAAGAAATTAAGGTCTTTATATTAAATTAAAAGATAGTTTAGCTAATATCTTTACTAAGGAATTAGGTCTTCTTTAAATTAATAAGTTTAAGACCGGATTATTCTTAATATAAAAAGTCTAATTAATAAAAGAAGTAGTTAAGGTTATTTTTTTGCTTTTTATAACTTTCCTCTTATAAGGTCTTTTCCTTTTAAAGGTTTCTTAAATACAATTAAAAATACTAGGTTTTTAAATTATTTATAATGTTTCCTAAAGACTAAGTTTGCTTATTAAGTATTCTTAAAATAATAGAACTAAAGATTATCTCTTTTTATAAGGTTTTTTTCTATTTAGTATATACTTAAAAAAGTTTTTTTTTAAAAAGAAAGGTTTTTTATATATTTTCAGTAAAAAAGAGGTTTTCTTATATACTTAAAGGACTTTACTTTATATATATACTACTATAATTAAATTCGTAAACAGTATATAAATCTACTCTTTAAAGGAGGCTATAAGAGAGTGATTTTTACTACCTTAATAAATTAGCTATTTAATCCGTACTTAATTCGCTAAGCATAACGGGTTATATAAATTAATGAAAACCCCGTATTAAATAGCCTAGCTTCAGCTTATTATCTTTTAAGTTTTTATATTCTTATACGACGTCTATAGCATTATATACGGGACTAAGGAGGTTATTGTAGCTAGATAAAATAAGGATCTACTTAAACCTATACTAACCTTAACTAACTTTAAACACGAATTGCTATATAAGAAAGGGATATATAGCTACGGAGCAAAATGCTTTAAAATTAACATTCCTCGGGCTTTAAGACTGCTTAAAGGCCGGTCCGGATATATCACTCCGTTCCTTTATATTTTTCTATAAAAGGCGAATCTCCCGCTACTTAATAGCTAGTGATTCTACAAGCACTTACGCACTTAATTCTTTATTAATTAATTCTAGCTAAACTTTACCTTATATAATATCGACATCCTTATTACGTGCTAGAACGTAACCCCCTAATTTCCCTATAAGTTATGCTACTGCTTAACCTTTAATAAAGGACTTCTTATAAAAGGGTTTTATAGCAAAGTAAAAACTTAAAATTAGCTAAAGTAAAGATTTACTTAAACTTACTATTAATAAAGGCGTTTAAATCTATATAAAAGACTTAAAATACGTATTAAAGATTTATATATTAAAAGATTTATTAATAACGTCCTTTATAAATACTAAGAGTATATAATAGCTTATATTAATAATATTATTATTTACTTTAATATAGCAAAAGAATACTTTTTAAACTTAAAAGTAATATTCCGCGCTTTTTACGATTATAATATTACCTTATTTAAATTAAAGTCTTTTTTAGCGTACTTCTTTATATAACTCCTTAGAGTAAAAGTAGATATTTTTAGCTTAATAAATATAAACGAATATATATTAGCTTTAAAGGATATTATATTCTTAAAGAACTCTTAATAGCTTAAAAGATAGATCGCTTTTACTAAGTACATATACTATATAGTCTTATATTTTATTAAGGAAGTAAACGTTTATAAAAATAAAGGATAAAGCTACTTTAAGGAAGATAAAAAGAAGAAGTCTATTTAAGAAGCTTAAGATAAGTATAATATACCGCGAAAGTTGCTTTTTAGCTTACTTTAAAAAAAGAAAAAGCTTTTATAAATTTAACTAAAAACCTTATTAAGCTTTAAGTAATTTACTCTTTTTATCCCGCTTAATAACTATTTAGTTAAATAAACGCGTCTTAAGAATTTAAAGTAATAGCTATAGCTTTTTACTTAAAAAGGGTATAAAATAAGATAAAAAGACTTTATTAGTATAAACTAAGGTTTAGCTTATTATTTACTTAAGCTATACCTTTTAAAGCGGAGAACTTTAATATTAACTTATAAAGCTTAAAAAAGCCGGCTTAGTATAAGTAGTTTATAAGCTATATTCTATAATATTATCTATAAAAATACTATAAGTAGTTTCTTTCACTATATATATAAGTACTTATAAAATAGTATACTAAAAGTCCTTATTCTTTATAAATATAAAATCTATTAATATACTAGTCTTCGCTTTTTAATACTTAAGCTACTTCCCGCTTAAGGTATACTATATCTTAAGTGTTAAAAATAATATATTAAACGCTTTTATACATTTATTATATTAAGATATTACGCTAATAGCTTTAAACTAAGGAAAGTATATAAAACGTATTTAAACAGATAAAACAATAAACCGCGTATTCCTTTATATAAAAGTATTAATTAAATTACCCTTTTGCTAAAAGGAATTAATAAATATATAAAGAATATATAGTTAGTAAAGATTTTTATATAGCTTAGTAATAAAGATAGTATCCTTAAACTTTTATTTTTATAATCGTAAGAGCTATTATACTTTTTAGAGAAGAATAAACGCTAAAAACTATATATTCTTAAGACTTATACTAAGAAAATCGTAAAAGCCCTTTATGCTAAATATTTTTATACTAGTCGTACTTATATATAGTAAGATTTATTTAAAAGATTTTTAATTTTAAAGCTTAGTAAATATATAAATAAAAAGCTAAAATAGCTTATCTTAATTTAAAGCCCGCTAGCTTTATACTATATAATAGTAATAAACTTTATTACTAAGCTCTTAGTGGTTTAAGCTCAATAATCCTTATAAAAAGATCTTATAAAGAGCTTTTTTAATACCTTACTAACTATAACTAATTAATACTTAAAAGAATATCTTCTTATTATAAGTAATAATTAGTTTATAGTAGAAAACAAAGTATAATTATTAAATACTAAGCTACTTTATATTAATTAAGGGATTTTAAAGAGGATAATTTATAACTAAGATATAAAGTTTATTTTAACGTTTAGCAGACTTTTTAAAAAGCTTTAAAATTAAAGCTTTTTATATTTATAGCTTGATACTTTTAAACTAATAGCTTATTAAAAAGGCGAAACTAAATTATAAAAATCGCGCTACGATTTTTTACCGCTAAATTCCTAGACTTATACTAAACTAATATTTTAATAGCTTTATAGTTTAAACTTAATAATCCCTTCTTTTTAATAATTTATATAGCTTTAAGTAAGCTTATTAAAGAAATAAGAATAAATACTAAGCTTTAACTTTTAGCAATTACTTATATTTAAAAAACTAAGATGTCTTATAAAAAGAAGCTAAGTTAGCTATTATTTACTTTTATACTGCTATAAAAAATAAAGAAAGTAAAAAATACCGCTTGCTAAATTTTAAGCCCTGCGATTAAGATTAGCTATAGCTTAATAAAAGTTATTATATTATAAGTAGTAAACTAGCAAAACTTTAAGGAAGAGAAATATACTAAGCCGTTTAAAGGGACTACTAAAATAAAATAGTTTATATATAGGTTAAATATAAAAAGGTCCTTTAATATTTATTTAGTTATTTTAATAGTCTAACTACGCTTAGTAAATAGGCTAGCTATATGTTTAAAGCTAGTTTAAGATAAAGGGATACTTTACTTTAATAAGTAAGAAGTTAAATAAATTTTATAAAGTTTTATAATAAAGAAAAGCGGTAAAAAGCTATAAAAAGAGTTTTTTATAGCTTTAAAATGCTAACTAAGTAACTATAACTTATAAGTAAACTAAAAAGCGGTCTTTTAATTAAAGATTTAAAAGGCTTTAAAAATGTATAAAAAGAGTTAGCTACTTAAGTAGTTTAAATAAAAGTATAATAAGCGGCTTTTATAACTTAATATAAAACTTTTTACTTAAAAGACTTAAGTAGTTAAGCTTAAGTATAAGATTTAAAAGATGCTATAAGTTTTAAAAAACGATACCTTATTACGCTTAAGGTAATTAATTATTTTAATAACAATATACTACTATTTACCTTAAGTTTATAATTTTTATACTTTTATTTTAAGTTCTTTTATTATTTAATGTCTTTTTTAGCTAGAATAAGCTATTTTATAATTTAGGTTTTAGCTTAGTTTTATATAAGCCCCGATAATTTTAATATAAAGAATATAAGTAAGCGCTTAAGCTTTATAAAAATAAAGCGGCTATACTTAGTAGCTTTATAAAAGTAAATACCTTTAAGTATAAGCTTTTATATAAACTTATACTGCTTTTTATAGCTATGCTTAAGTAAATAAACTTAACTTAAATTAAAATACTATAAAGAACGGCTTTAATTACTCTTTATAAATACTAAACTTTAATAACTTACCCCTTAGCTTTATATTATAGTATTAACTAAATAGCTCTTTTTATAGTAACTTAGATATATCTCCTGCTTAGATTTTATTATTTAAAAGCTCTTACCGCTTATATATTTTTTAAAGTATAGCTAGAAATCTTTATTAGTAAAATAACTAGCCAATACTTAATGCTTTTAAGCTAGCTAACCTCGCTATAGTCTTAAGATTTATCGTAGCGGCTATAGCTAGTAGAAACTTACTTTAGCTAAATAATTAAAACAATATCCGCGCTATCCTTAACTATATATTTTAAGCCTAGCTTAATTACTTTATAGCCGGATTTTTAATAGCATTTTAAGCTATAATAGTAAAAACCTTATTTTATTTTATACGCGGTCTAGCCTACGCTATAAAATCCCCCTTTTAGCCTATAGCCGTTATAAGCTTAAAAGACCTTTTTAGTCCCGCTTAGTATATACTTTTCCTTTTAGCCGCCACGCTTAGCTTAGCTATATAAAAGCATATAAGCGCCTTATTATAGTTTATCCGCTATCCCTTTTTTACTAAAAAGAATAATAATAACTAGCCTCGCGATATATTTTACTACTAAATCGTATAAGAGCTATTAATAGTAATTAATTTTATCTTAAATAGGCCTAGCTTTATAAGGTTATATTCCGGCAAAAACAATATAATAATAAAAGGTTTCCGCTTAGCTATAAACTATACCAAGTTTTACTAATAAGCTTATAAAAAATAAAATTACGACTTAACTTTATCTTAAGTAATTAAGTTTTTAAGGTTTAATATTTACTTTATTAGCTATACTAACTACGCGTTTTATATTTTTACCTTTAAGGCCTTCTTTTTAAAAAGGTTCTTAAAAATTATTAAAAACGTTAAAACCTTAAAAGTAGAAAAGTAAGCACTAAAGCTATTAAGAACTTTATTACCCGCTTTTAATTAAGAGTATAAGTATTTAATACCTTAGTATTAACTATACTTATTATAATTAGCAAAATGACTTAGCTTTAATTTAATACTATCTTAGTAGCTAAATACGTATTAATCGGTAGAAAAATATAGGTAGTAGTATTATATATAAAGAATAATAAGTTAAAAAGTCCGGCGATAAAAAGCGGGGGATAGCTATAATAATAATAGTAAGTAAGATATAATGTCTTACTTTTAAGCGGCCTATAAAGCTAGTAAGTAGTATAAAGAACTTACCGGAGGATTAAAAACAGTATAAAAAGTAAGTAGAATAACAATATAAAAAAAGACTTAAATAGGCTAGTTTTTTACAATATATCTTACTATGAAAAACTAATATTTCTTAGTACTATAACTCTTTTTAGTTTAAAAGGCGCTTAAATATAAACTTAAAAAAAATAAAAAACCTTATTATTAGTTTTAGCTAAGTATACTAATCCCCTAAATAAAACAAAACGTATAATAAAGTAAGTAATAAAGACTTATAATAAAGCTTTTTACTTACTTTCTTTAATTACTTAACTGCTATTAGCTTAATAAACTAAAAACCTAATAAAAAATAAAGATAATATACTATTAAGATAGTCTAAAAACGCTACTATTAAGCTATTGCTTTGCGTTCTTTTTACTTGATTTTTATATTAACCTAATGAAAAAGTTTATTAATTTTTCTTTCTTACTTAAGGGAGTTATTGTTAAAATTAATCGGCTATGCTTAAACTCCTTACCTAGCTTTTAAGGAGCCTTTATAAAACCTTATAGCGGAAATAGTTAAAGCACGCGCTATAAAAGGTTGCTTTAAAAAAGTAATAAATATCCTTAAGTAGACCTTACTAAGGTTTTTAATATATAATTATATATACTTAAAGAGGCTATTTAACTATATTTTATAACGTTTTTAACTATAAAAGATATTATAAAAACTAATAAATAAGTTCTGCCGGTATTTATAAAGGATATTTAAAGATTTCTATAAGATATTTTAATTTTAGTTAAGCTTATTCTTAGTTAAAAAAATACTTTAAAAGATATAAAATAAACTTTACTACGATTTTAAAAGGATATTTAAGGATATTTAAGGGATTTCCTTAACTATAGTTTATAGTATTTCTAACTAAGCTTATACTTAGTTTATTAAGTGATTTTATAAGGATATTTTTAGTTTCTTTATATACTAATAATAAACGGCTTATAAATATAGTTAAAGATCGTTAAAATTAGCTTAAAAAACTAAGTATAAAGTAGTTAAATATACTTTAAAGAAAAGATAAGCTTTTAACTATTTATAAACCTTTATATACGTTTATATATAATAATTAGTTTATTATACTAGCCTAACTAGCGGTACTTAGTTTATAATATTAGCTTTAACTAGCGGTATTTAGTTTATAGTACTAGCTTTAACTAGCGGTAATTTGTCTGCGCTTTATCCTCTTATTCTTATACTATAAAGCGTAGCACCTTATAAATTTTAATATTAAAAGCGGTAATAATATTAATAGCGGCGACTTTATTTTAACTTTTACTAAGCTTACTTTTATCCTATATATAGTTAGTAGTAATTTTACTACTATATAAAAGCGCACTTATAGCTTTTTTAAAAGCAGCGCTTTTAAGGTAAGTAACTTTATAAATACTACTTTAAAGCATACTTATATTACCCTTACTCTTAGCCCGGAGGGCTAAAAAGGGGAGGGTAAGGACTTTAGCTTAAACTATAAGTACCGCTAGTTTTTTACTTATAGTAAGGCTAAGTTATTTCCCTTTATTTTCTATATAACGCTAAACTTAGCTTAGCTAATAAAGTACTATTTAGGCCGCTATACTTAAATTAGTTTTACATTACTTTTAATACTTAGCCGCGTTATACTTAGTAGCCTCTTAGTCGCTAGTACCTTTTAAGCCTTAAAGTAAAGGCTTAAAAAGGCTATTAACTATAAGGCTATTTTTTCTTTATTTACTTTAATTACGACTTTAAGTTGCTATAAGTGCGGGAGAAAAGCACTTATTACTTTAACTTAAAATCGTAGTTAAGTAAGGCGGCCTTATATTACCTTATAGTTTCGCGGGTTTATAGCGCCTTTAAGTAGCGCTTAGTATAGTATTAAGAATAATAAAAATAAGCTTAAAAACTAGTTAAGGGAGAAGGAGAAAAACTTATTAAAAGGGAGGTATTAAGGGTTTATTAAGGTATTAGCTTAAGTTAAGCTTATTATAAGTCTTACGCGCTTAAAAAGAGGAGGGGTAAAAAAGGTAGTAGCGTTTTAATACTTTTTTATATTACTTATTATATTTAGTAAGTTAATTTTTTTAAAGTAAGCTAAAAGGATAATTTAAAATAAAGTACGCCCCCTTAAGTTAAAGTAAAACTAGGTTTTGTTTATATATAACCTTATTTTTTTAATATAGCTATGTTATAAAGTCGAATTATTATAAGCGCCCTTAGCTAAAAAAACTACTTTATTAATATAGCTACTATTGTATATTTTTAAAGCTTTAATTATATATTGCTTATATTATAAAGGTATTATAATAGCATTTATCTTTATTTTCTTATAAGCTTATACTTAACTATTATATAGTAAATAGTATCCCGCTATTACTTAAAGTTATAAAAAGGCGAGTTTACCTTAAGTATATTATAGCGAATTAAGAAGTTTTTAAGGCTTATTACTTTAGTATATATTTAAGTAATTATAAAACTTAAGTAATTAAGTAGCGTACTATAGTAATTTATTACTAAGTCTTTATAAAACTTAAGTAAGAAGTTAGCGGGGTAAAGCGTAGTTTAGCGCTACTTAATAAGCTTCTCTTTTAAGTTTTACTATTTAGCTTATTCTTTAAAAAGAATTTCCTTTATCCTTTTTTTTAAGAGCTTCTTAAATTTAACTAAAGACTATACTCTTTTTAGCGCCTTTATAAGCGGCGGTTAAAAGAGGGTAAGCTGTTTTAACTATTATTTATATTATTAAAGTAGCCTTACTATTAATATAAATACGCGCCGGATTTAGTTTAAATTCTTATAGTTTTTTAGCCTCTTAAAGGTATTAGCTATTTTTAAGTTAAAGTAAAGGTTAATTAATAAAACCTAGGTTTTAGCTTTAAGTTAATAAACTAATATAGCTTAATAAGTTCCCGCGATTATCTTAAAGTAAGTAGTTTAATTTCGCGCTAGTTTTATAACTATCTTTTTAAGCTTTCCGCTCGTTAAAGTTATTTTATAAAATATAACTATAGCGTATAGTATAAAGGACTAAATAACTTTATTATAAACTTCTTAAGCTTTAAGTAAAATATAGCTTTATATAAACGCTACGAGCTAAATTAAAGCTAAGTTTACTTTTTAAGCTTAGCGTATAGTTTATTAAAGTACGCCTTTTATTAAAGCTTTTAGTTTACTTATACCTTTAAAAACTTAGCGTCTTAAATTAGTATAAATATCTTAGCTTTAAAGTAGATAAAAGTTATAATTGCTTTATATCTTTTTATAAAGTAAATAAGTTCGCTTTTTAAAAGTTTAAAGTTTACTATAAACTCCTCCGCTTAAGTAGTATATACGTCTTAAGCTGCTTAAAGCCGTGCTACTATTATCCCTTTCTTAGGGCTAATAATAAAGATATTTATATTATTAATAAAGCTAATAATATAAATTCTTTTTAGCGTCCTTAGGTCTTTATAAAAAGGAATTATATAGTAAAGAAAGAAGATTAAAAATAGTAAAGATTTTAAAGAGACTTTAGTAATTATCTTTTTTAATATAGCCTTCTTTTTATTAAAGTAAAAAGTTAAATAGTGCTTATTTATAAACCTATAAGCTAGCTTTACAAACTACTTTAAGTAGACTTATAAAGCTAGCTCCTTTAAGAGTTTTTTATAATTAACTATCTTAAAGGCCTTTTTAATATTAATTTAAAAGAATAATAAAATCCTTTTTTAGCCTAAGTTATATATATTAGTTTTATTATATAAAGTATCCCTACTTTATAAAAAATTTCTTATTACTAAACTATCTTTTTAGTAAAACTTTATTTACTTCTGCTATAGTTATAAGCTTTTAAGCTAAGATTTATTTTAAGACTTTACTTATTATAAGTAAAAATAAAATAAGCTTTTAGCTTTTAGCTATATAGTATACTTTACGCTTTTTCCTTAGCTTTTATAGCACTACTACGTTTATAAATCGAAATAAAGTTAAGAAGTATAATATTTTTATATAAGCCGTAAATATTATTATTAGTTTAACTAAATTTACTAAGTTATAAAGCTTAAAGTAACTAAGGGGGACTTTATTTAAGCCTACCCCTTTAAAGCTTATTATCTTACTTATTACTTAGGATATATTTATAAGGTTAATTCGCCGCTTAATAAATAAGTCCTTTTTAGATTTAAGCTAAAAAGGTCTTAGTAATATTATAGCTTTAGCTAAAAAAAAACCGTTTTATTAAAAGTTATACTTTCTTTTAAAGGTTAAGAGTTAGTTACTATTTATAGCCCTTCTTAATTAGTATAGTAAGTATACTAAGTTTAAAGATAGCTTACAATATAGCCGCGCTTATTTCTTAACGTTTTATAACTTAAAGTTACTTATATAAATCTTCTTAAGGAAGTTCTTATAATACTTTAATTTCGCGTTATATATAGCTTACTTTTAAGCTATTACCGCTTTTTATAGCGCTTCTTAATTTGCTTAAGTTTAGCGTTCTTTATAATACCTTAAAGTCTTTTTTATATTCTTAGTAGCTTAAATCGCTTTTAAGGTAAACTATATACTGCTATTTATAAAAGCTTATCTTTAATATAAGACTATTATACGGGCGATTTTATTAAGGTTATTATATAAGCTATTTATTCTTATATTCATCTTTAATAAGCTATAAAGCATAAGCTACTATATTTTAAGCTTAAATAAAGTTTTTACTTAAACCTTTTTCTTTTTTACCTCCTTTTACTTTAATATAGCTATTAGTTCTTTTAGTCTTAAGCTTACTTTATATAAAACGACTTAAAAAAAATAGTTAAATTTAGTAAAGTTTAAGTTAAAACCTAAGAACTAAGCGGTTATCTTTATTATAGCTTATATAAAGTTAATTATACTATCCTTATAGCTATAGAAAAAACGCGTATATTTGCCCCTTAGCGTAGCTAGTTTAAGCCGGAGCTATATAATGTTTTTAATAAACTATTTTACTTTTTTAAAGGTCCGGTTATATTTATTTTAAAGCGGATAGTAAATATTAAAGTCCGTAACTAAAACTAATAAGTCCTAGCTTTAAATCTCCTATATAGCTTTAGCTAAGCTTATTAATATTCCTTATAAAGGTAAATATATAGACCTTAACTTTATATTATCGCTAAAAGTTATCTCCTTTTTATTATATTTAGTTTACGGAATTTATATCCTTACGTTATACTTCTTATAAACGTATATTATACTTTAGCCCTCCTTATAAATAAGTTTATATAGTACGCCTTTTAAAGCTAAAGCTTTAAAGACTTATATTGTTTTTACTTCTTAACGCACTATTATATTATACTTAACGCGGTAGCTAAAAGCTAATTATACTAGCTTATATTTTATTTATACATTTTAATAAAATACTTTTAGTTTTAAATTTTAAGGGTTAAAGTAAGGTTTATTATCGCTTAAAAGAAAGTAATAACTTAGTTTAAAAGTAATATACTCCGCTGCTTTATATTTCGTTTAATATTACTTAAGTTAGCACTTACTACTTAGACTTTAGTTAGTAAGGCTAAAAGCGTTTAATCCTCTTTTTTTAGTTGCTTTAAGCGTTTTTATACTTATAATAAAACGGGCTTATAGTTTTCTATAAAAAGGAAAGCGATTAAAGGGTTTAGTTAGCTATAAATATTAATAAAGCATTATAAGCAGTTTAAGCTATAGTCTCTCGCCTTATCTTAAGCTTTTACCGCTATAAGATATATATAATACTATAAGTATTATTTATTATAAGACATATAGTTATAAAGGATTTTACTTTTTTTTATATAGTACTTATTTTCTCCGCCTATATATAAAGTCCCCTTAAAATAAGTAAAAAGCTATATTAAAGTATAACGCCTTATAATATATTTAAACTTATAATAAGTATAATATTAAGTAAGCTAAACTAACTTATTATATAGCTTATATTTAAATATTTAAGCTTTAAAGAATAAGCTTATATTATATAGCTTATTAGCTTTTCTTAAGCTACTTATACTAATAATAAAAGTTATAGTAATAAAAGTCTTTGTTTTAAGGCGTATTACTCCTACTTACATAACATTTTCTTTATTAATATTAGCATTCTCCTTAATTAAAAGTATTTTATCCGTCTTAAATACTTTTTTTAAGATATTCTTCGCTATTTCTATATTTAACCTACGCGCTATTACCGCCTTTAGCTTAAAAATACTTTTTACTTAGTCTTAGATTTATTAATAAAGCTATACTATTATATTAGAGATTATTATAATATCTTTACTTAAAAAGCGCTTTATTATTATAGTAAAAAGAATATTAAGCACTATATTAATCGCCTTAACTATATCTTTTAGCTCTTAGTTTAAGGTATTTAGTAATATTATTATTATTAGGTTTATGCTAAGGACTTAATTTAAGTTTTTAGAAATTTAATATTTTTTAATAAAAAAGACAAACTAAAGCACTTAAAGTAAAACCTTTTCTTATTTACATTTAGTCCGCTTAATATAAGGTCTTATAACTTTTTATAAGAAAAAAAATACGCTTTTTACTTTAAGTATATCCCGCTCGCTAAGTAGTTTAACGTAGCTTAAGCAGGCCGGGGCCGCTTTAAACTTAAGCGGCTTATAGCTTAAAACACTATACTTTAAGCTTAAAGTATAAATAGTAGCCTGTTTTTTATCCCCTCTTTAACCCGCCCCTTCTTATATATAGTTAAGAGGGTAAGTAAGGCTTTTTAGCCCGCGTCCCCTTTATAAGTAGCGTAGCCTTAACTTGTTACGGAAGTAAGCTTATAATAAGCCCCGCTAATAAGAATTCGGCGCTTTATAGCACGTATATATTCTTAATCGGGCTCGTTATTTCTTCGCGCCGCTTAGCTACTAATCCCGTACGATAAGAATAAAGCTTAATATATACCGCGCGCGCTTATATACCTTTCTCTCTTTTTATTAAAGTCGCGCTTACTTTCCTTATAATCTTATTATATATTCGCCGCTTTATCCTTATTTTATATTAGCCGCTCCGCCTTTATTATATTATCGTCGCTATTATTAATACATTATAAAAAAGGTAACGTTTTTAATCTTAATATAAGTCCGCTCTTTAAGCTATTAAGGAAAGATATTAAGTATTACGGAATCTAAACAGCCACGCCCGGACTCCTTACTTTACTTTTAAAGAGCCTTATAAAACCTTATAATAAGAACGCTTAAAGCATATACTATAAAGGCTCGCTTAAGGAGATATAATAAATATTACCGGTTAGACCCCGCTAAGGTTTCTAAAATATAACTACGGAGGGTTAAGAGATTACTTAACTATAGTTTACGATATCTTTAACTATAAAAGACACTATGGAAACTACTAAGCGGATTCCGCCGGTATTTTTAAGGGATATTTAAGGATTTTTATAGGATATCTTAACTATAGTTCGACTTATTTTTAATTATAAAAGCACTTTAAAAATATAGAATAAACCTTATTACGATTTTTAAAGGATATTTAAGGATATTTAAAGGATTTCTTTAATTATAGTTTATAGTATTTTTAACTAAGTTTATACTTAGTTTATTAAGCGACTTTATAAGAATATCTATAGTTTATTTATATATTAATAATAAATAAAAGGATAGTATAGTTAAAGATCCTTAAAATTAGCTTAAAGAACTAAGTATAAAGTAGCTAGCTATACTTTAAAGAATAAATAAGCCTTTTACTATTTTTTAACTATTATATATATTTACGTATAGTAATTAGTTTATTATACTAGCTTAATTAGCGGTAATTAGTTTATAGTACCGGCTTTAACTAGCAGTAATTAGCTTATAAGACCGGCCTTAACTAGTAGTAATTAGTCTGCGCCTTATCCTTTTATCCTTATACTATAAGGCGTAGTATTAAGGATTAAGAGGCTTAAGCTTATTATAGTATTAAGCATAAGATTCTTTACTATATATATATAAAGCGCTTATTTAGTAATAATACGCTTATAGTTTTTTAAGGCTATTAAAATTAAGCCTATATATATTTAGGCCGTGTTTAATATATAGGCGTGTATAATTTATATTACTAACCCTTTTTTAGCTATCTTTATAAAAGCGTATATCGCTTATATTTTTAGTAATTATTTTCAATTTTTAAGTAAGTAGTTTTATACTAACTCCGCTTTTAATCTTTAGTTAACCCTTTTATAGCTTATTACTTTTAGTAAGAATATAGCTTATAAGCTTTACGCTGCTTAAAAAAAGATACTTAAGTTAGGTAAGCTTATTAAGCGATCCTTATATATAAAGCTTACCTTAATAGCAATAAAGCTTTAATAGCGCGCTAGTTTTATTTTAGCTTAAGCTTTTACGTTTAGCGCTACTTTTAGCCCGGCCTTACTTAATAAAAACATTAAGCTACTTACTTTTACTTTTAGCCGCTTTTTTAATAACGCGCGCGCTGTTTATAAGGCTAATATAAAGCTTGCTAATAAGCTTAAAGGCACTATTATAGTTATATATTAAACTATTTTCGCAATTGCTTAAAATCTAAAAAGTATAAAAAATGCGCGAGCGAATTACCTTAGTTTTTATAGCTATAAAGGCTTAGACGCTGCTTTTAAAGACCGTTTACCTAACTTAGACTTTATATAGGCCTACGCCGCCTTTACCCCGCTTAAGCCTCCGCTTTTTAATATCCTTATTATTTTTAAACCCTTTAAAGCTAAGGCTAAGGCTAAGAAAGAAGCTTAAGCTAAGGCTCTTACTAAAGCTTATACTTAAGATCGCGCTACTTTAACTTAAAAGCTTCTTTATAAAAAGGCGCTTAAAAGTAAAAGTAAAAAAAAGGCTATTAAGGCTAATATTACTCTAAACTTAAAGAAGCCTAAGATTAATATTAATAATAAAGATATAAAAGATAAAGAAAAAGGAGATAATAATAAAGCTAAAGCTAAAGTCCTTAAAGATAAAGATAGCTTTTTACTTAGCCTTAATACTAACTTTATTAACTTTAATATTAAAAGCGGCGACGATAATTATAGTAGTAGCGAAATTACTTTACCCTTTATTACGCCCGCTATTAGTTTGCTTATAAGGAGCGGCGTTCCCCTTATTATTTTAAAGCATGCCCGCGGCCTTTTTAAAAGTAGTGCTTTTAAAGCTAATAACTTTATTAACGCTACCTTAAAGCATATTTATATTACCTTTACTCTTAGCTTTAAAGGTTAAAAAAAGAAGTTTAAAGACCTTACTTTAAACTTTAAGTACTACTAGTTTTTTACTTATAATAAGGCTAGCTTACTCTTGTTTAACTTTCTTATAATACTTAACTTAGCTTAGTAAGTTAAGTATTACTTAAGTCGCCTTATTTAACTTAGTTTAGTATTAAATTTAACGCTTAGCTATATTATATTTAGTAGTCTTTTAATAGTAAGTACTTTATAAGCTTTAAAGTAAACGCTTAAAAAGGCTATTAACTAAAAAGCAACCTCTTTTTTATTAACTCCTATTATAACTTTAAGTCGCTATATACTACGCCTTATAGTATAAGGATAAGGGGATAGGACGCGGACTAATTACTACTAGTTAAGGCTAGTACTACGGACTAATTACCGCTAGTTAAGGCCGGTACTATAAACTAATTACCGCTAGTTAGGCTAGTATAACGGACTAATTACTATATATAAACGTATATAAGGGTTTAAAAAGAGTAAAAAGCTTATTTATTCTTTAAAGTATAGCTAGCTACTTTATACTTAGTTCTTTAAGCTAATTTTAAGGATCTTTAACTATATTATTCTTTTATTTATCGTTAGTATATAGATAAACTGTAGATATCCTTATAAAATCGCTTAATAAACTAAGTATAAGCTTTATTAAAAATACTATAAACTATAATTAAGGAAATCCTTTAAATATCCTTAAATATCCCTTAAAAATCGTAGTAAGGTTTATCTTATATCTTTTAAGGTGCTTCCTTAATTAAAAATAGGTTAAACTATAATTAAGATATACCGCGGAAATCTTTAAATATCCTTTAAAGATATTAATAAAATCTACTTAATAGTTTCTATAGTATCTTTTATAGTTAAAGATATTATAAATTATAATTAAGTAAGCTCTTAACCTTTTATCATTATATCTTAAAAACCTTAGCGGGGTCTAACTAGTAATATTTATCGTATCTCTTTAAGCGAGCCTTTATAATACGTGCTTTAAGCGTTCTTATCGCGGGGTTCCGTAAAGCTCCTTAAAAGTAAAGTAAGGAGTCTAACTATAGCTGTTTAGATTTTATAATAACTCCTTTAAGTAAGAAAGAAAAGCTAACGTCCTTATTAGTTTAAAGTAAGAATAAAGTAAAGGGGGCGCTAAGTAATAGCTTTATAATAGCGTCTTTATGCTATATTAATAGTATACTATCTTTATCTTTTTAATAGTTTTTTTAGCTTATCCGGTTAATAGTAACTAAGTAGCTTAAAATAGTTAATAAGCGGCTTTTATTATAAATCCTTACTTTATATTTAGTCGTATATCTTTATCTTTATTAAGGCGATTAGCGTATTTAACTAAAATTATAATAAAGTTTTTTAACTCTCCTTTAAAGCGTACGTTTAAGCACTTATTAAGTAATAAGAAGTCTCCGCGCTAAAAAATACTTAAATTCCTTAGCGGGATATATTATAAAAGACTAGCTTTATTTAAGCCTTATCTTATATTATTATCTTACTTATCTTTATACGCTATTTTTAATCCTCTGCTAAATTTCTTATACTACTTACTAACTTTATAAGCCGCTTATAAGCGAGATATTATATCTTACTTACTACCGCTATTATAGTTATCCCTTACGTTTTATTATTAAGCTTTTTAACTTATTATCCTTTTTATATAGCGCTATTACTTATACCTTTCCGCTAATTAACGCGCGTTTAGCTACTAAGAAAGTATTAAAGTAAGGGTAAGCTATCTTATTAATATTAATAAGTATAGTTAGTATTAAGGTATTAAATATTTATATTTTTACTTAAAAGTAAGTAATAAAGTCCTTAATAGCCTTAGTGCTTAACTCCTTACCTTTAAAGTTTTAAATATACTTAATAGTTTTAAAGAACCTCTTTATAAAAAGGGCCTTAAGGGCAAGAATATAAAGCGCGTAATTTATACGGCTAATAAGGCGGATATTAAAGCCTAAGAATTTTATTACTAAGGTTTAAGTTAAGTTATATTTAAACTCTTTACGGGCTTATAAGTAAAACTTAGCGTAGTATATAGCTAAGTAGAAACTCCCGATTATTATAATCTTATCGCCAGAGTATAAGCCCGCAAAGCTAGGCTTATTAAGGATTATATTAGTTATTACTAGCGGCTTTTATAAGATTAAGCGGCGGAATATATCGTAAGGCTAGTTATCGCTATCTTTTTTAGTTAAGAAGGGATAGCGGATAAACTATAATATAGCGCTTATACGCCTTTATATAGCTAAGCTAAGTATAGCGGTAAGCGGAAAGAGCGTTTACTAAGCGGGATAATATAAGTCTTTAAAGCTTATAGCGGCTATAAGCTAAGAAAGAGATTTTATAATATAAGCTAAACTATATATAAAGTAAGATAAGGTTTTAGCTATAGTAGCTTAAGACGCCACTATAAACCTAGCTAAAAACTAATTAAACTAAGCCTTAAATATATAGTTAAGGATAGCGCGGACGTTGTTTTAATCGTTTAGTTAAAGTAGGTTTCCGCTAGCTATAGCGGCTACTATAAATCTTAAGACTATATTAAAGTTAGCTAACTTAAAGGCGTTAAGTATTAGCTAGTTGTTTTACTAATAAGGATTTCTAGCTATACTTTAAAAAATATATAGATAGCGGGGGCTTTTAAATAGTAAAAGCTAAGCGGGAGGTATAGCTAAGTTACTACGAAACCGGCTATTTAAACTATGCTATAGTATAAGGCTAAAAAGCAAGTCGTTTAAGTTAAGTATTTAAAAAAGGTAATATAGGCCGTCCTTTATAGTACTATAGTTTAAGTTAAATTTATTAGCTTAAGCGCGGCTATAAAAAGCGGCGAAAGTTTATATAGAAGCTTAAACCTAAAAGTTTTAACTTTTGCTAAAAGACTTAAGGCTATAAAAGATAGCCGCCTTATTTTTATAAAGATTAAGTGCTTACTTATATCCTTTATATTAAAGGCATAAAGGCTTATAAAAACGCGGGCTAAAAAGTAGTTATAAAATAGCTAGTCTTAGCTATAAAAGACGTTAAACGATAAAGAAACTTAAAATAAGAATATAAAAATCGTAAGCTTAAAGTAAAGAAGGTTATATATTTAAGAGTAAGCGAGGTGCGGCGGGCTATAGCTAGCGGTAAAAGGAAATATAAGTATAAAAAGAAAAAAGAAAGAAAAAGAGGGCGGGCGGTGGAGAGAATTTAAATAAGTATATTATAAAGCTAAAAAGGCCTTATTACTTAATGTAAACGGCAGTATATTATTATTAAAATAACTAATTCCCTTAAGCGTAGTAAGTTATCGTTTTTTATAACCTATAGTAGCTTTTAAGTCTTATACTTAAGCTTAATTGCTTAATTCTCTTAGTTAAAGAGTTTTATATTAAGTTATAAAGGCCGCGCGTTATGCTTTTATTTAAACTACGTAAGTAGCTAACTCCTTTTATGCTTTTTCGAAGGCTTTTATAATTTTTAGTAAGAAGACCGCTTTTTTATTTACTTATAAGTTATAGCTACTTTACTAGCCTTTTTAAGCTATAAAGAACTTTTTTCTTAGCTTTTTACTACCTTTTTTTATTATATAGCTTTATAAAATTTATTTTACTTCTTAATTATTTAAGTAAAGTATCCCTTTATTTAAAACTAGTCTTAAATATATAGCTAGCTTATTTACTAAGTATTATTATACTACTAAAATAACTAAATAAAGATTTAAGGACCTTTTTATATCTAGCTAGTATATAAGCTATCTTATTTTAGCGGTAACTTTAAACGGCTTAATACGTCTTTTTTAAAGCTTTATTAATTTACTATCCGCGATATAATAGCCTTTACTTAGCTTTAGCTAAACTTAATCGCTAGGCTTTAATTTTAATAGGCGGTGTTTTTTATCGTATTTATCTTTTATAGCGGCTTAAGTATAAGCGATAGCTAACTTTGCTTCTTTTTATAAGACCTCTTAGTTTTATAAGTATAAGTAGTTATTAAGAAACTAAAAGCTATTATTTATTCTTATTATTATAATAAGCTTATTAAGGGCCGCGTAAATTACTTAGGAAAAGAAATTATTAAGGCTAAACTAAAAGGTGATTAGCATATTAGTTTAGCGTAAGTCCGGGAAATTAGCGGTAAAGAATCGTAGCGCGATTTTTATAGTTTAGTTTCGCCTTTTAAATAAACCGTTAGTTTAAAGGTACTAAGCGGTAAATATAAGAGGCTTCGATCCGAAAGCTTACTATAAAGTCTATTAAAATACTAAGGTAAATTTTACGTCTTAGTTAAAATTTATCCCTTTTAAAATCCTTTAATTAGCGCGGAGTAGCTTAATATATAACGCTTATATTTAGTTTTCCGCTATAAACTAGTTATTATTTAAGATAAGGAGATATATTTTTAAGAATATATTAGTTATAGTTAGTAAGGTATTAAAGAAGTTCTTTATAGGATTTCTCTATAAGGATTATTTACCTTAAACTATTAAGAGCTTAGTAATAAAGTTTATTATTATTATATTGTATAAACCTAGCAAGCTTTAAATTAAAATAAGCTACTTTAGCGTCTTACTTTAATCGGTTTAATTATAATAATAAGTATTATAGCTATTTCCGACCTTATCTATATATTTATTAAGGTATAAGATTAAGAAGCTCTTAAATAGATCTTATTATATATAAGTACGGCTAGTATAAAAATATTTAGTATAAGCGTCTTTAATAATCTCTTTAGTATAAGTCTTAAAGATATATAGTCTTTAGCGTCTATTATTCTCTATAAAGTATAATAACCCTTATAATAAAAAGAATAAGAGTTTACGGATACTATCCTTATCGCTAAGCTATGCTATAATTTTAACTTATTATATATCCTTTATATATCCGTTAATTATTTTCTAGCGGAGCGGTAATTTAATTAATACTTTTACCTAAAGAAATATATAGTCCGTTATCTTATCTTCTTTAATATATTTTAATTCCCCTTTTTAGGTTAAGGATACTAGCTTATTATCTTTATATAATAAACGTAAAAGCGCGTCTGGTATAACGTTTTTAATACTTAGGATATAGTATACTTTAAGCAGGAATTAGCTTAAGTATTAAGATATAAGGACTAGCTTATTATTAGATTTTATACTAGTAAAAAATAAGGAATTTTAGTATATAATTTTATAAGGACTTATATAATTAGTAAAGATAACTACTTATAGCGTTTTTATAAATAGTATTATAGTATATAACTTATAAACTACTTATACTAAACTAGCTACTTTAAGTTTTATAAGCTACTATTAAGGTTCTTTACTTTAAAGGGCGCGGCTTAAGTAAACGATAAGCTAAACCTTAGTTTAAGCTAGTAACGTTTTTTTATCTTATTTTACGCTTTCTTTTAAGTAAAAAGCTATAGCTATTACTTTATATTCTTAGGATATATCGATTTAAATAAAGAGTTATTAAGCGGGGTTAAGGTAATAAATCGTTTAAAGCTTAATAAGTTTCTTAGTTAAAATCGCAAAGGCCTCTTTTTCTTTTAAAGTAAGCTAAAAAGCGGCTTTCGCGGTATATTAAGCTTATTTTTAGCCCCTTAAGGGGACTCGTTCTTCGTATCTTACTTAAAGTAGCTTTATCTTTCGTTTTTAAAAGACCTTAACCTTTTTAGCGAAATATAAGACTATATAGTATAGCTACTTAATAAGGCTAATCTATTTCTTAAGCTATTAAAGGTTCTTTAAGAACTTAATATCCCTTAAAGCTTATATACGTTAATCTATATTTATTAAGCTAATAGCGTTTACCTTAAATTTAAGGAGCTATATAAATAAGCACGCTAAGAAGGACTTAAGTCTAAATAAAGTAATATTATAGTTATAAAAAGCGCGGAATATAGCCTTTAAATATTAAAAGTATTCTTTAGCCGGATTAAAGTAAATAATAATATCGTTAATATAGGCTACTACGTATTCTTAATATCTATAAAGGACGTTATTAATAAACCTTTAAACGTATACGAAGGAGTTCTTAAAGCTTATAAGTATTATTAATAATCTTTTTAGCCTACGATAGCTTATAACTATAAACCTTTTTAGTAGTCTTAGTAGACTAAAAACTAGTAAAAAAAGGATTATGCGTTTACTATATTAATAAACTTCTTTCCTTAAAAGTGTTTAATTATATCGCTTTAAAAGGGCATTAAGTAAGCGTTTAATATTATTACGGCATTAAACCCTTATAAGTCTATAACTACTTATCCCTTTTCCTTTCCGTTTACTATCCTTTATACTATAAATACCGGCGCCGTAAATAAGGTTAGCTTATAAACTTATTTTAATCGGCCTTATATAGTAAGCTAGCTAAATATTATATTTACTACCTTCTTATCTTTATCGCTTAATAAGTATAATCTTAATATACCTTATTAGTATTGCTATTCTTTTACTAAAGGAATACGTATATATTTCAATTCGTTTATATATACTACTTCTTTATCTTTTTAAATGTAAGGAAACGATTAAAGGATATTTTAGACTTTTAATACGTATTTTAAGTCTTTAGCATAAATCCGGACGCCCTTATTAATAGTAAGTTCGGGTAAGTCCTTAGTTCGGCCGATTTTAAGCTTATAGTTTACTATAAGATCCTTTTATAAGAAGTCCTTAATAAGCTTTATTTTATCCGGATTTTCTATAAAGGCTTCCGCTAAAAAGGTAGTAGCGTCGACCTCCTTATATAGCTAAAACTGCTTATTAAGGTCCGTAATTATCCTTATCTTTTAGCCTTAGCAGAGTACTAATAATTCCTTAAAATAGTTTATCGCTAAAAAGCTTTTATAATCGTATATTATTATCTAAGCGGGCTTAAGGTTATTAAGGAAAAATATTATATTATGCCTTAATAGCGGCGCTTAAACCTATTTAAGTAAGGTATAGCTAATACTAGCTAAAATTGTTATAGTAACTAAGTAAATTACCTATTTATATATCGCTAGTCTTAGCTAAACTATCTTAACTTTAGCTTTATTTCCTTTATAAGCCTTAATTTATAAGACCGATATAAAGTTAATAAGGTTCTTTTAATAAAGAACTAAAAAGTCTTAGCTAAGCAATATATTAGCCGCTAAGCGTTTTACTATTTTAGCGCTAATCCTTATTTTTATAACCGCGAGGCTACTATCTAGCCTTCTTAGTATATACGCGGTAAATTCTACTTATTTAATAGTAGCTATCTTTCTTACTCCTTAAATAGGAATTTATTAAGAGGAGTTTATAGTTATTTCTTAAAAGGTCTTTACTAAGTCGGCTTAAATAAGGCTTTAGTCTGCCTTAATATCTATATAGGCTTTAATACTTATTCCGGGCCTTTTTTTTCCGTAAACTAATAAGCGTATATAAGTAAATTATAATAGCTTATTAAGGCTAAATAACTTAATATTAAGGGAAGCCTTAACTATCTTAACGCTTTATAGCTTTTAAATAATTACTTACTATACTAAGCTATATCTTTATATAGTAACGTCTTAATTAAAGTTAAGGGGGTATTTATCTTTAATAAATTTATAAAGCTTATTTTTTAAAAGGAATACTTTACTATTAAATCTATATGCTTTATTAGCCTCTTATACTAAGTTTATTATAGTATAGATTGCAGTTTCCTTTAAGCTTTCGTCGGTATTTAACTAAGCTTCTTTTATATTATACTTTTTATCCTTTAAATAGTTATTAGTCTTTACTATAGTTCCCTTTTTAGTTATAAGGTATACTTACTTTAGCTTTAGTATTAGTAAGTATATAGTCTTAAAGGTTCTTTCTTTCTTAAGCCGGAGGACCTTAGCTTATATTCTTAACTATTAAAGCGGATTTCTCCTTTAACTTAGTAAGCGCTATAAGGCTTATAATATATCCGCCCTTATTAAGCGGTTTAAAAATATAACCCGCGGCCTTAATAAGCCCTAAATAAATAGCTAAGGCGTTTTAAACTATTCTTTAGGTATATATAGGGTATAGCTAGTCGGCCCTCGCCTTTTTATAGGTTAAACCTATTTCTTTTATGCTAGTAAGTGCTTTTAAGATTCTTAAGTATATTTAACTTATAGCTTAAGAGGAATTTCCTTATATTTATTAATCTATTTATTAATATCCTTATTTCCTACTAAACGTAATAAGGATTTTTATAAGTAAATATCTAGCTTTTTATAAATTATTATAGTTAAGTAGTTTAATTAGTAAAGCGCGGCCTTAGCTTTATATTATAAGCGCGATATTTAAGACTTAAAGTCGGATCTTATTATTATATTTTCGATAGGAAAGTGCTCTTTATTAAGTCCTTATATCGCTATATTTAAGCGGATTTTAAACCGTTTTTATAAGGCGGAGATCTATTAGCTTAGTCTAACGCTAAGCTTATTAAGTTCTTCTTATTATAGTTTTAAAAGGTCCTTAAAATACTCTTCCGCTATACTTCTTAAAGGAAGAAGTATAATTAAATAGCTAATTCGTTTATATAAGCCTTACTTTTATTAGCGTTTTAGCGGATAAAGTTAATAAAACGGTTTACTCCTTAAAATATATTAGCCTTATTATCTTCTTAGACTTTATTAAAAGATACTTTTAAAGGTCTTAATAAGTAAAATCTCCTTATATCCTCGGCTTATAGTTAAGGTTTTTTTAAGGCTTAATAAGCGCGTTTTCCTTTTTTTAGTGCTTAAAAAAAACTAAAGAATTATTCGTTTAATATTACTACTATTCTTATTAAGGGGCTTAAAGCTATACTTAGTCTTAGTATCTATACGCTAAGTATAGATAGGTTTAGCTTACTAGCAGTATCGCTTACCGCGTTCTTATCGCTTATTATTAAGGTCTTAGTCTTAATACTCTTACTAAGCGCTTAACTTTCCGTTTTATATATATCCCGGAATCCGGTATACTGCGGGGCCTTTAGCGTAAAGGGCTTATTTTTATTAATTAAGAGTTTTAAAAATGCCTTAATTAGCGCGGCTATAGCGGATAGGACTAATTAGTAATACTAAATAACGAAACTACTAAGTATCTTTTATAGCAGATTTCTAGTTAAGGCCTTTAAGCTAAACTTTATTAATAGTATATAGTAAAAATATCCGCTAAGCTTATTATGTTAAGGAAAAAGTAACTTTATTATAAGCTTAATCCGGAGGGTATTTAATAAGGAAGGAGCCGGATAGTTTTAAGGTTAGCTTATTCTTACTTTTTCTATTTAAAGGATAATTAATCTATTTAAGTAATACTAAATTTAGTTTCCTTAAGTATATAGGTTTTATTATTTTATAGTCTATCTTTTATTAGTATTTTAAAAGCGGATTACCTCTTAAAAAGTAGTAGTTTTAGCTTAATTAAGTAAGACTTGTTTTACGTCTTATTTAGCTTAGCTAAGTAAGACTCGTTTTACGTTTTATTTAGCTTTATAGGCTATTATAGTATAGTACCTTAAAAAAGGGTAAAGGAGATTTTTAAACTAGTATACTTAGTAAGCCACGGCCTTTTTTACTTTTATAGCCTACTTATCTTAAAGGTTTATTATAAGCGCGTTAGAAAATAAGTGCTTATTATTAAGGTTAAACTTAAAAGCTAATAAGAGCTTCTTATTAAAGAAAATATTATTTAATATCTAACCTCTTATAAAATAAGTACTTAATTATATAATATAGTTATTTTAGCTTAGCGGGTATTTAAGGGAATTTTATTTAAATAAGTAGGAATTGCTACTATTTACTATGCTTTATCGTATAAGGATAAGGGGATAAAGCGCGGACTAATTACTATTAGTTAAGGCTAGTACTATAAACTAATTACCGCTAGTTAAGCTAGTATAACGGACTAATTATCGTATATAAACGTATATAAGGGTTTAAAAATAGTAAAAAGCCTATTTATTCTTTATAGTATAACTAGCTACTTTATACTTAGTTCTTTAAGCTAATTTTAAAGATCTTTAACTATACTATCTTTTTATTTATCGTTAGTGCGTAAATAAACTATAAATATCCTTATAAAATCGCTGAATAAACTAAGTATAAGCTTAATTAAAAATACTATAAACTATAATTAAGGAAATCCCTTAAATATCCTTAAATATCCCTTAAAAATCGCGGTAAGGTTTATCCTATTTCTTTTAAGGTACTTTTTTATTAAAAATAAGTTAAACTATAGTTAAAATATCCCGCGGAAATCCTTTAATATCTTTTAAAGATATTAGCGGAATCCGCTTAATAGTTTTTATAGTATCTTTTATAGTTAAAGATATTATAAACTATAGTTAAGTAAGCTCTTAACCTTTTATAGTTATATTTTAAAAACATTAGTAAGGTCTAACTTATAATGTTCGTTATATCTCCTTAAGTAAGCCTTTATAGTACGTGCTTTAAGCGTTCTTATTATAGGGTTCCGTAAAGCTCCTTAAAAGTAAAGTAAGGAGTTTAAGCATAGCCGTTTAAATTCCGTAATACTATAGCTATAAAAAAGAGGGGCTTATTACCTTAACTTATAGTTATAGCTAAGTAAGGCGGCTTCGTTTACCTCTTTAGTTTAGTAGTTTTTTAAGGACTTTAAAGCGCGCCCGCTATAGTATTAAGGATAATAATA
>JAPEBW010000957.1:0-34272 GCA_027405785.1 Ophiocordyceps robertsii
ACTATGCTATTAGTACTATTCTTATAATCTTAGTATTAATATAGCTTCTTTATAAACTCTTTCGTGCTAGTAAACTTCTTTTTATTTATAGTAATAAATTCTATAAAGGTAGCGTAAAATATAACTTTAAAGACCTTTATAAAGGACTCCTTATTTAAGTCTATAGTCTCTTTTACGGTTATATAGGCTTTTTACCCGTTTTATATAAAGAGATCCCTTATCTTAAGCATAATGCTTATAATAATACTATACTTCGCCGCCTTATTATTCTTTTTCTATACCTTAAACTTAAATATGCCCGCTAAAAGTATTACCTTAGTGCTATTAAAGAAGCCCTTAAGGCCTTTTATACTAAGGGCAACTATAAGCTTTATTATGTATAAATTATAATTTTCTTAGCCTCGAAGCTTATTTACGCTAGCCTTACGCCCTTATTTAAAAGCCGTATATACTATTATATATTTAAGGTCGGAAGAGGTTATTAATCTACTAGCGGCGACTATCTTATTATACCTAGCCGTTAGTACGGCAGGTTCTTTACCGCTAGTTATATAGATATAAAGTTAGCTAAATAGAGCTATAAAGTCGTATCCTTTTTAAGCGTATACGTCTCGTACGATATACTTAGTTAGGGCTATGAATTTATATTATTATTGTAATATAGGTGGCGATAGCCTTAGTATCTCGGGCTACCGCTCTTCCGCCTTATTCTTTAAGGCCCTATAAGTTAAAAGATTTAAAATATAATTAAGATAATTAAGATAATTAAGGTAATTAAAGTAAAGAGGTTAAGGTAGCAATTCGCAGCGCGTAAGGGCTATAACCTATAAAAAGAGGGAGCTTTAAAAGATAATAATAGTGTTTAGCTAGCTAGGAAGGAATGTAAATATAAGGGGTGCCTTTATATATATATAGCTAACCTTTATAAATAAGGGCTAGGGCTACGCTTAAGGCTTTTATAGTAAAATAAGTATAGGGCCTTAGCATATACACTTTTTATATTTATAATAGATAGTAAAAGCTAAGTAAGAAGTATAGCTAAGTTATTATAAAAATAGCCGTTTAAACTACGTTATAGTATTAAGCTAAAGGTTAAGTTATTTAAGTTAAGTATTAAAAAAAGGTAGTATAGGCTATCCTTTATAGTACTATAATCTAAATTAAGTTTATTAGCTTTAGCGCGGTTAGAAAAAGTAGCGTAAGTTTATATAAATACTTAAACTTAAAGGTTTTAACTTTTACTAAAAGACTTAAAGCTATAAAAAATAGCCGCCTTACTTTTATAAAGCTTAAGCGCCCGCTTATATCCTTTATATTAAAAGCGTAAAGGCTTATAAAAAAGCGAGCTAAAAATGTTATTATAAAATAGCTAATCTTAGCTATAAAAGATATTAAATAATAAAAAGACTTAAAATAAAAGTATAAAGATTATAAGCTTAAAGTAAGGAAGGTTATATATATTAAAGTAAGCGAGGTATAACGGGCTAAAACTAGTAGTATAAGAAAATATAGTTATAAAAAGAAAAAAGGAAAAAGGAAAAGATAAGTAGTAAAGAGAATTTAAATAAGTATATTATAAGGCTAAAAAAGCCTTATTACTTTAAGTAAACGGCGGTATATTATTATTAAAATAACTAATTACTTTAAGTATAGTAAGTTATAGTTTCTTATAACTTATAATAGTTTTTAAGTCTTATACTCAGGCTTAACTATTTTATTCCTTTAGTTAAAGAGTTTTATATTAAGTTATAAAGGCCGCGCGTTATACTCTTATTTAAACTACTTAAGTAGCTAACTTCTTTTATACTTTCTTAAAGGCCTTTATAGATTTTAGCGAGAAGACCGCTTTTTCGTTTACCTATAAGTTATAGCTACTTAGCTATCCTTTTTACGCTATAAGAAACTTCTTTTATAGCTTTCCGCCGCTTTTCTTTATTATATAACTTTATAATATTTATTTAACTTCTTATTTATATAAGTAAGGCGTCTTTTTATCTTAAACTAGCTTTAAGCCCGTAGCTAGCTTATTTACTAGCGATAATTATACTATTAAAACGATAAAATAGATATTAAAAGACCTTTTTATATTAAATTAGTATATAAGCTATCTTATTTTAATAATAACCTTTAACAGCTTAGTATGTTTCTTTTAAAGTTTTACTAATTTACTATCTATAATATAATAATCTTAATTAAGCTATAGCTAAACTTAAATACTAAGCTTAAATTTTAATAAGCGGTATTTATTATTATATCGATTCTTTATATTAGCTTAAGTATAAGTAATAACTAACTTAGCTTTTTCTTTTAAGACTTCTTAGTTTTATAAATATTAGTAGTTATTAAGGAACTTAAAACTCTTATTTATTCTTATTCTTATAATAAGCTCGCTTAAAGCTATATAAATTACTAAGAAACAGGGGTTATTAAAGCTAAACTAAAAGACTATTAGTATATTAGTTTAGTATAAGTCTAGGAAATTAGCGGTAAAGAATTATAGCGCGATTTTTATAGTTTAGTTTCGCCTTTTTTATAAGCTATTAATTTAAAGGTACTAAGTAGTAAATATAAAAAGCTTAAATCCGAAGGCTTATTATAAAGTCCGCTAAAATACTAAAGTAAACTTTATATCTTAGTTAAAGATAATCCCCTTTAAAATCTTTTAGTTAGTATAAAGTAGCTTAGTATATAACGCTTATACTTAGTTTTCCGCTATAAACTAGTTATTGCTTAAGATAAGGAGATATATCTTTAAGAATGTATTAGTTATAATTAGTAAAGTATTAAAAAAGTTCTTTATAAGATCTTTTTAAAAGGATTACTTAGCTTAAACTACTAAAAGCTTTGTAATAAAGTTTATTGCTATTATATAATTAAAAACCGGTAAGCTTTAAATTAAGCTAAGCTATTTTAATATCTTACTTTAATTAGTTTAATTATAATAATAAGCATTATAGCTATTTATAACTTTATTTATATATTTACTAAGCTATGAGATTAAGAAGCCTTTTAATAGATATTACTATATATAGGTATAGCTAGCATAAAAATACTTAGTATAAGCGTTTTTAACAATCTTTTTAGTTTAAGTCTTAAGGATATATAGTCTCCGGCGTTTACTCTTTTTTTATAAAGTATAATAACTTTAATAACTAAAAAAAGAAGAGTTTAAGGATACTATCGTTATTATTAAGCGACATAATAATCTTTACTTATTATATATTCTTTATATATCCGTTAATTATTATTTTAGCAAAGCGGTAATTTAATTAATACTTTTATATAAAGAACTACCTAGTCCGTTATCTTATCTTCTTTAATACGTTTAAATTCCCCTTTTTAGTTTAAGGATACTAGCTTATTATCTTTATATAGTAAACGTAAAAGAGCGTTTAGTATAATATTTTTAACGCTTAAGATATAGTTTACTTTAAGCGGGAATTAGCTTTAGTATTAAGAAGTAACGATTAGCTTATTATTAGATTTTATACTAATAAAGAATAAGGATTTTTAGTATACGATTCTATAAGTATTTATATAGTTAGTAAAAATAACTACTTTTAGCGTTCTTATAAATAGTACTATTATATATAGCTTATAGACCGCCTATACGAAACTAGCTACTTTAAGCTTTATAAGCTAATATTAAAGTTCTTTACTTTATAAAGCGCGGCTTAAGTAAATAATAAGCTAGACCTGAATTTAAGGTAGTAAAGTCTTTTATTTTATTTTATACTTTCCTTTAAGTTAAATGCTATAACTATTACTTTATATTCTTAAGATATATTAATTTAGATAAATAGTTATTAAGCGGCGTTAAAGTAGTAAATTATTTATAGCTTAATAAGTTTTTTAATTAAATTTAAAAAATCCTTTTTTTTTCTTTTAATATAAGCTAAAAAGCAGCTTTTATAGTATATTATACTTATCCTTAGCCCCTTAAAAAAGACTCTTTCTTCTTATTTTACTTAAAGCAGCTTTATCTTTTATCTTTATAAAACGTTAACTTCCTAAATAATACGGAATCTAAATAACTATGCTTAAACTCTTTACTTTACTTTTAAAAAGCCTTACTAAACCTTACGGCGGAAACGCTTAAAGTACGCGCTATAAAGGCTTGCTTAAAAAACCGCGATATATTTTACCGGTCAGACCCCGCTAAGGTTTTGAAAATAGAACTATAAGTACTTAAAAGCCTATTTAATTATAGTTTATAATATATTTTACTATAAAAGATACTATAAAAACTATTAAACGGATTCTATTAGTATTTTTAAAGGATATATTAGGATTTCCGCGGGATATCTTAATTATAGTTTAGCTTATTCTTTAACTAAAAAAGTACCTTAAAAGATATAAAATAGACTTTACTAAAAATTTTAAAGGATAATTAAAGATATTTAAGGGATTTCCTAAATTATAGTTTATAGTATTTCTAACTAAGCTTATACTTAGTTTCTTAAGTAATTTTAGAAGAATATCTATAGTTTATTTACGCACTAATATTAAATAATAAGATAGTATAGTTAAAGATCCTTAAAATTAGCTTAAAAGACTAAGTATAAAGTAGCTATTTATACCTAAGTAAAAAGGTAAGCATTTTACTATTTTTAAAACCTTATATACGTTTATATATAGTAAATAGTTTATTATACCGGCTTAACTAATAGTAATTAGTTTTTAGTACTAGTCTTAATTAGTAGTAATTAGTCCGTAGTACTAGCTCTAACTATTTATAATTACTCCGCGCCTTATTCCCTTATCTTTACGCTATAAGGCGTAGCCTTTAGCGAAATACAAGACTATATAATATAGCTATTTAGTAAGGCCGATTTATTTCTTAAGCTATTAAAGGTTTTTTAACAACGTAATATCTTTTAAAGCTTATACGCGTTTATTAATATTTATTACGCTAATAGTATTTACTTTAAAGTTAGGGAGTTATATAAATAAGTATATTAAAAAGGACTTTAGTTTAGATAAAGTAATATTATAGTTATTAAAAGCGCGGAACACTACCTTTAAGTATTAAAAGTATTCTTTAGCTATATTTAAGTAGATAATTACTACGGAGTAATAAGGCGATAATACTATACTATTAAAAGGTCTTGTCCCGGCCTTAGTTAAGAGTCGGGATATTAGTTATTGTTTATATACTTATATCTTATATACTAATATATAAGTAGCTAGAACGCTTATATCTTACGTTTTATAATAATTACCGCCTTAAAAAGAAAGACGATAACGTCCTCGTTATTTATAAGATAAGACCTCTTTAGTTTATTAAGCCGGTAGCTAAAAGCTACGCACGCTTAGATTATTACGCGCGCTTAAAGGGAGCATATTTTTATATAGACTTATAAGTCTACTTTCTTATACGGGAATTAAACATACGCTAAAGGAATTACTACTATTTACTATAAAGTAATAGTGCGATAATACTATACTACTAAAAGGTCTCGCCCCGGCCTTATTTAAGGGTTAGAACATTAATTATCGTCTATATACTTATATTTTATATACTAACATATAAGTAGCCGGAACGCTTATAATTTACGTTCTATAATAATAATAATATTATTAATATAAGCCGCTATATATTCTTAGTATTTATTAAAAACGTTATTAATAAACCTTTAAACGTATAATAAGGAGGTTTAAAAGCTTATAAGTATTATAAGTAATCTTTTTAGCCCGCGAAAGCTTATAACTAAAACTCTTTTTAGTAGTCTTAGTAAACTAAAAACTAATAAAAAAACAATTGTACGTTTACTATATTAATAAACTTCTTTCCTTTAAGGCGTTTAATTATATTGCTTTTAAGCGGTATTAAGTAAGCGTTTAAAGTAATAACGGTATTAATCCTTTATAAGTTTATAACTATTTATTCCTTTTCCTTTTTATTTACTATCTTTTATATTATAAATACTAACGCTGTAAATAAAGTCGGCTTTTAAACCTATTTTAATTGTCCTTACTTAGTTAGCTCGCTAAATATCGCCTTTATTACCTTTTTATCCTTATCGCTTAATAGATATAATCTTAATGCTACTTATTAATATTGCTATGTTTTTATTAAAGAAATATATATATATTTAGACTTTTTTATATATACTACTCCCTTATTTTTTAAAAGGTAGGGAAACGACTTAAAGATATCTTCAACCTTTAATATATATTTTAAGTCCTTAGTATAAATCTAAACGCCTTTATTAGTAGTAAGTTTAAGTAAGTCCTTAGTTCGGCCGAATTTAAGCTTATAGTTTATTATAAGATCTTTTTATAAAAAGTCTTTAGCGGGGTTTATTTTATCTAGGTTTTTTATAAAGACCTTTATTAAAAGAATAATAATATCAACCTCCTTATATAGCTAAAACTACTTATTAAGGTTTATTATTATTCTTATCTTTTAGCCTTAGCAGAGTACTAATAGTTCTTTTAAATAGTTTATTATTATAAAGCTCTTATAATCTTATTTTATTATTTAAGTAAGCTTAAAGTCGTTAAGAAAGAATATTATATTTTGCTTTAATAGTAATACCTTAATATATATAAGTAAGGCGTAGCTAAAACTAGTTAGAAATATTATAGTAATTAAGTAAATTACCTATTTATATATTACTAGTCTTAGCTAAACTATCTTAACTTCGGCTTTAATCCTTTTATAAGTCCCGATTTATAAGACTAATATAAAGTTAATAAGGTCTTTTTAATAAAAAACTAAAAACTCTTAGCTAAGTAATATATTAGCTATAAAGCTTTTTACGATTTAAGCGCTAATCCTTACCTTTATAACCGCGAGGCTATTATTTAGCCTTCTTAGTATATATATAGTAGATTCTACTTATTTAATAATAGCTATTTTTTTACTCCTTAAATTAAAATCCGTTAAAAGGAGTTTATAGTTATTATTACGGAATTTAAACAGCCACGCCCGGACTCCTTACTTTACTTTTAAGAAGCCTTATAAAACCCCGCGATAGGAACGCTTAAAGCACGCACTACGAAAGCTCGCCTAAGAAGATACGACGAACATTACTAATCGGACCCCGCTAAGGTTTCTAGGATATAACTATAAAGGGTTAAGAGCCTACTTAATTATAGTTTATAATATTTTAAACTATAAAAGATACTATAGAAACTACTTAGCGGATTCCGCTAGTATCTTTAGGGGATATTTAAGAATATCCGCGGGATATTCTAACTATAGTTTAACTTATTTTTAACTATAAAAGCACTTTAAAAGATATAGGATAAACCTTACCGCGATTTTTAAGGGATATTTAAGAATATTTAAGGGATTTCCTAAACTATAGTCTATAGTGTTTTTAATTAGGCTTATACTTAGTTTATTAAGCGATTTTATAAGAATATTTACGGTTTATCTATATACTACGGATAGTATAGTTAAAGATCTTTAAAATTAGCTTAAAGAACTAAGTATAAAGTAGCTAGCTATGCCTTTAAGAATAAATAAGCTTTTTACTATTTTTAAACCCTTATATACGTTTACGTGCGGTAATTAGTTTGTTATACTAGCTTAACCGGCGGTAATTAGTTTATAGTACCGGCACCGACCGGCGGTAATTAGTCCGCGCCCTGTCCTTTTATCCTCGCGCTATAAAGCATAGTAGTTATATTTTAAAAGGTCTTTATTAAGTCGGCTTTAATAAGGCTTTAATCTGCCTTAATATTTATATAAGCTTTAATGCTTATCTTAAGCCTTTCTTTTTTATAGACTAGTAAGTATATATAGGTAAATTAAAATAGCTTATTAAAGCTTAATAGTTTAATATTTTAAGAAGTCTTAACTATTTAAATGCTTTATAGCTTTAAAATAACTACTTATTATATTAAGCTACGTTTTTATATAATAATATCTTAGCTAAGGTTAAGAGGGTATTTATTTTCTACGTATAAGTAAAGTTTATTTTTTTAAGAGAATAATTCGCTATAAAATCTATATACTTTATTAGCTTCTTAAACTAAGTTTATTATAATATAAATTGCGGTTTTCTTTAAATAGTTATTAGTCTTTATTATAGTTCTTTTCTTAGTTATAAAATATACTTAATCTAGCTTTAGTATTAATAAGCGTATAGTCTTAAAGGTCCTTTCGCTTTTAAGTTAAAGGACCTTAGCTTAAGTCCTTAGCTATTTAAATAGGTTTCTTCCTTAACTTAGTAAATGCTATAAAGCTTTTACTATATCCGCTCTTACTAAGCGGTTTAAGAATATAACCTACAGTCTTAATAAGCTTTTAATAAATAGTTAAAGCATTTTAAACTATCTTTAAAGTGCGTATAGGGTATAGCTAATTAGTCTTAACCTTTTTATAAGTTAGACTTATTTCTTTTGCGCTAAAAAGTGCTTTTAAGATCCTTAAGTATATTTAACTTATAGTTAAGAAAGAGTTTCCTTAAGTTTTTTAACCTATTTATTAATATCCTTATTTCTTATTAAAAAGTATAAGGATTTTTATAAATAGATGTTTAACTTTTAGTAAATTACTATAATTAAAAAGCTATATCTATATAAGTAAGTAGCTTTAAGTCTTTAATATTAAAAGGTTTAATGCTAAAATAGCGTAAGAAAGAAAGGTAGGAAATAAGGGATATTGCTAGCTATATATATTGCTAAGAGAGATTTTATATAGGTTAAGCGAGGGTATTTAAGGATTTAAAGATATCCGGTCTTATAAAAATTACTATAATATTAATAAATCTTATTAAGAATTAGTAGTAGTAGATTTTTTTATAAGATATAGTAGCTATATTCTTTATTAAGGTCTTAAGAATAGGAAAAATAGACTTTTTAAATATAAAAAAGTTAAGGTAATATATATTACGTATTTTATTAATATAAGTAAACTGGCTAATATATAGTTTTTAAAGCTACCGGTCTTAGAGAATACATAGGCTTAATAAGAAGGTAAGGGTGCTATTAATAATAAAGGAAAATATCTTTTTAAAATAAGATATAAGATCTTTAGCTTCTTTTTTATCTTCTTTTTAAAATATAATAATAATATTATTAACGTAAAAGAAAATAAGTATAGAATTTGCTATAAAGATATAAGGCTCCTTAAAGCACTATTAAAGTAATAAGAAAATAAGGGTTATAGAAACCTCTTTTTACTTAAAAAGAGGGAACTATTTAAGTCTATAAAAGGCTTTTACTAGCCGTAAAACGTATTAAGGTATTTTAAATATATTTAGGAAATAGATAGAAATCTTTTTATTTTAGTCTTTATTAATAACTACGTTAATTATATTAAAAGATTAAGTCTTAAGGTTGAATTTTACTATAATAGTTATAAGAATATAAAGGTTCCTTATTATTAAAGTAGCTATATAAGTTTCTTTATTCTTATAAAGCTATAAGTCTTTATATATATAAAGGCGGGCCTTAAACCTTTATAGATATTTATTATTATAGAATTTTAACGGCTATGCTTAAACTCCTTACTTTACTTTTAAAGAGCTTTATAAAACCCTATAATAAGAACGCTTAATACACGCGCTATAAAGGCTTACTTAAAAAGATACGATAAATATTACTAGTAAAACCCCGTTAAGGTTTTTAAGATATAATTATAAATACTTAAAAGCTTATTTAACTATAGTTTACGAAGTTTTAAACTATAAAAGATACTATAAAAACTATTAAACGGATTTTACTAGCATTTTAAAGGGATATTTAAGGATATTTAAGAGATTTCCTTAATTATAATTTATAGTATTTCTAATTTAGCTTATACTTAGTTTATTAAGCAGTTTTATAAAGATATTCATAGTTTATTTACATATTAATAATAAACGTTAAGATAATATAATTTAAAATTCTTAAAATTAAGTTAAAGAACTAAGTATAAAGTAGTTAGCTATACTTTAAAAAAAGGTTAAGCTTTTTATTATTTTTAAACCCCTATATTTATTTATATATAGTAATTAGTTTATTATACTAGCTTAACTAGCGGTAATTAGTTTATAATACCGGCCTAAACTAGCCGTAATTAGTCTGCGCTTTATCCCCTTATCTTAATACTATAAAGTATAGTAAAAAATAGTAATTCCTACTTATCTAAACGAAAATCCCTTTAATATCTACTAAGCTAAAAGTAACTATATCGTATAATTTAGTATTTATCTTATAAGAAGTTAAATACTAAATAATATTTTTTTTAATAAGAGGCTCTTATTAGCTTTTAAGTCTAACCTTAATAATAAGTACCTTTTCCGTAACGCGCTTATAATAAAACTCTAAGATAAGTAGGCCGTAAAAGCGGAAAACGCCGCGGCTTATTAAGTATATTAGTATTATAATCTCCTTTACCTTTTTTTAAGGTATTATACTATAATAGCCTATAAAGCTAAATAGGATATAAAACGAGTCCCGCTTAACTTAGCTAAGACTACCGCCCTTTAAAAAGCATTTTATCTTAAAAATATTAATAAAAGATAGATTATAAAACGATAAAACTTATATAATTAAGTAAACTAAGTTTAATATTACTTAAATAAGTCGATAATCCTTTAAATAGAAAAAGTAAAGATAAGCTAACCTTAAAACATTTAAGCTCCCCGCTTACTAAATACCTTCCGGATAAAGCTTATAATAAAGCTACTTTTTCTTAAGACGATAAGCTTAGCGGATATTTTTACCGCGTATAGCTAATAAAGTTTAGTTTATAAGCCTTAACTAAAAATCCGCTTTAAAGAATACTTAGTAGTTTCTTATTTTAGTATTGCCGTATAGCCTTATTTACTATAACCGTGCTAATTAAGACGTTTTTAAGACTCTTAATTAATAAAAATAAGCCTCTTATACTTAAGGCCTTATAGCGAATTAGACTTTAAGATATATACGAAATAAAAGGTTAAGTACTTAGTAAGAGTATTAAGACTATAACCTTAATAATAAGCAATACTTTTAATAAGCTAAACCTATTTATACTTAGCCTATAAAGACTAAGACTAAGTATAGCTTTAAGCCTCTAAATAAGAATAGTAGTAATATTAAATAAATAATATTTTAGTTTCTTTTAAGTACTAAGAAAGGAAAACGCGCTTATAAAGCCTTAGGAAAAACCTTAACTATAAGCTAAAAATATAAGGAGATTTAACCTATTAAGACCGCTTAAAGTATTTTTTAATAAAGTCTAAAAAGATAATAAGGCTAGTATATTTTAAGGAGTAGACTATTTTATTGACTTTATTTACTAAAACGCTAATAAAAGCAAGGTCTATATAGATAAATTAGCTATTTAATTGCCTTTTTTACTTAAATAAAGCGCGGCGGAATAGTATTTTAAAGACCCCTTAAAATTGTAATAAGAAAAGCTTAGCGAGCTTAGTATTAAACTAAGATAATAAATGTCCGCCTTATAAAAACGGTTTAGAACTCGCTTAAATATAGCGATATAAGCACTTAATAAGAAGTACTTTAATATTAAAGATATAGTAATAAGGTTTTACTTTAAAACTTAAATATCGCGTTTATAATATAAAGCTAAAACAGTATGCTATTAGCTAAACTACTTAACTATAATAATCTATTAAAAGCTAAACGTTTATTTATAAAAATCCTTATACTATTTAATAGAAAATAAGAGGGTTTAAGAAATAGATAAATAAATATAAGGAAATTCTTTTTTAGCTATAAGTTAAATATACTTAAGGATTTTACAAGCACTTATTAATATAAAAGAAATAAGTCTAACTTATAAAAAGGTAAGGACTTACTAGCTATAACTTATAAATACTTAAAGAATAGTCCGGGACGCCTTCACTATCTATTAAGGGCTTACCGGGACTATAAGTTATATTTTTAAACTGCTTAGTAAAGGCGGATATAGTATAAGCCTTAAAGTATTTACTAAGTTAAGGAAGAAACCCGTTTAAATAGCTAAGGATATAAGCTAAGGTCTTTTAGCATAAGAAAAAAAGGACTTTTAAGACTATAAACTTACTTATACTAAAGCTAAACTAAGTATACCTTATAACTAAGGAAGGAATTATAGTAAAGATTTACAATTATTTAAAAGATAAAGAGTATAATATAAAAAAAGCTGAAATAAAGACTAATAAAAGCTTTAAAAAAACCGCAATTTATACTAAAATAAACTTAGTTTAAAAAGCTAATAAAGTATATAAATTCTATAGTAAAGTATTTATTACGGAATTTAGACGGCCACGCCCGGACTCCTTACTCTACTTTTAAGGAAGCCCTATAAAACCCTATAACGGGAACGCCCGGAGCACGCACTACGAAGGCTCGCCTAAGGAGATACGACGAATAATACTAGTCGGACCCCGCTAAGGTCTTTAAGATAATACTATAAAGGGTTAAGAGCCTACTTAACTATAGTTTATAATATCTCTAACTATAAGAGATACTATAAAAACTATTAAGCGGATTTTACCGGTATCTTAAAGGGATTTTTAAGGATTTCCGCGGGATATCCTAACTATAGTTCGACTTGTTTTTAACTATAAAAGCACCTTAAAAGATATAGGATAAACCTTACTACGATTTTTAAGGGATATTTAAGGATATTTAAGGGATTTCCTTAATTATAGTTTATAGTATTTTTAACTAAGCCGATACTTAGTTTATTAAGCGATTTAATAAGGATATCTATAGTTTATCTACGTATTATAAATAAAATAGTTAAAGATCCTTAGAATTAGCTTAAAGAACTAAGTATAAAGTAGCTAGCTATACCTTTAAGAATAGTTAAGCTTTTTACTATTTCTAAACCTTTATATACGTTTACGTGCGGTAATTAGTCCGTTATACCGGCTTAACCGGCAGTAATTAGTCCGTAATACCGGCCTAACTAGCGGTAATTAGTTTATAGTACCGGCCTTAACTAGCGGTAATTAGTCCGCGCCCTATCCCTTATCCTTATACCGTAAAGCGTAGTAAATAGTAGTAATTCTTACTTATCTAAATAGAAATCCCTTAAATATCCGCTAAGCTAAAAGCGACTATATCGCACGATTAAGTACTTATCTTATAAAAAGTTAAATACTAAACGATATTTTCTTCGGTAAGAAGCTTTTATTAGCTTTTAAGTCTAACCTTAATAATAAGCACCTTTTCCTTAACGCGCTTATAATAAAACTTTAAGATAAGTAGGCCGTAAGAGTAAAAGAGGCCGCGGCTTACTAAGCATACCGGTTTAATAATCTCCCTTACCCTTTTTTAAGGTATTATACCGCAATAGCCTATAAAGCTAAACAGGACGTAAAATAAGTCCCGCTTAGCTAAGCTAAGACTATTACCCTTTAAAAAGCAATTTACTTTTAAAATACTAATAAAGGATAGATTATAAAACGATAAAATCTATATAACTAAGTAAACTAGATTTAGTATTACTTAAATAGATCGATTATTCTTTAAATAGAAAAAGTAAAGATAAGCCGACCTTAAAACTATTTAGCTCCTTACCCGTTAAATACCCTCCGGATTAAGCCTATAATAAAGTTACTCTTTCTTTAGGATAATAAGCTTAGTAGATATTTTTACTACGTACTGCTAATAAAGTTTAGCTTAAGGGCCTTAACCGGAAATCCGCCTTAAAGGATACTTAGTAGTTTCTTAGTTTAATATTACCGTTTAGCCTTATCCGCTATAGCCACGCTAATTAAGGCATTTTCGGGACTCTCGATTAATAAAAACAAGCCTTTTATACTAAGGGCCTTATAGCGCACTAAATTCCGAGACGCGTATAAAGCAAAAGGTTAAGCGCTTAGCGAGAGTATTAAGACTAAGACCTTAATAATAAGCAATAAGGATATAGTAAGCGATACCCTTAGCGGGCTAAACTTATTTATACTAAGCGTATAGATATTAAAACTAAGTATAGCCTTAAGCCCCTTAGTAAAAATAGTAGTAATATCGAACGAATAATTCCTTAGTCTCCTTTAAGCACTAAGAAAAGAAGATATGCTTACTAAGCTTTAAGATAAACCTTAACTATAAGCTAAGGATATAAGGAGATTTAACTTATTAAGACTTTTAAAAGCATCCTTTAATAAAGTCTAAGAAGATAATAAGGCTAGTACGTTTTAAGGAGTAGACCGTTTTATTAACTTTATCCGCCGAAACGCTAATAAAGGCGAGGCTTATATAAACGAATTAGCTATTTAATTGCCCTTTTTCCTTTAAGGAAGTGCGGCGGAATAGTATTTTAAGGACCTCTTAAAACTATAATAAAAAGGACTTAGCGAGCTTAGTATTAGACTAAGCTAATAGATATCCGCTTTATAAAAACGGTTTAAATTCCGCTTAAATATAGCGATATAAGCACTTAATAAAGAGCACTTTATTATTAAAGATATAGTAATAAGATCCGACTTTAAGTCTTAGATATCGCGCTTATAACGTAAAGCTAAGGCCGCGCTTTACTAGCTAGACTACTTAACTATAGTAATCTACTAAAAGCTAAACATCTACTTATAAGAATCCTTATAACGTTTAGTAAGGAACGAAGCTATTAATAAATAGATTAACGAATACGAGGAAATTCTTCCTTAGCTATAAGTTAAATATACTTAAGGATCTTAAAATCACTTACTAGCGCGAAAAAAATAAGTTTAACTTATAAAAAGGTAAGGGCTAACTAGCTATACTCTATATATACTTAAAGAATAGTTTAGGACGCCTTAGCTATCTATTTAAGGCTTGCTAGGACTAAAGGTTATGTTTTTAAACCGCTTAATAAGGGCGGATATACCTCGGGCCTTATAGCGCTCGCTAAGTTAAGGAAGAAACCCGCCTAAATAGCTAGGAATATAAGTTAAGGTCCTTTAGCTTAAGAGAAAAAGGACTTTTAAGACTATACGCTTACTAATACTAAAGCTAAAACGGGCATACCCCGCGACTAAGAAAGGAACTATAGTAAAGACTAAAAACTATTTAAAGGATAAAAAGTACGATATAGAAGGAGCTTAATTAAATACCGATAAAAGCTTAGCGGAAACCGTAATCTATATTATAGTAGGCTTAAGATAGGAGGCCGATAAAATATGCGGATTTTACGGCGAAGTATTCTCCTTAAAGAATAAGCTTTACTAATATATTAAAGATAAACACCCCCTTAACCTTAACTAATACGTTGCTATATAAAGATATAGCCTAGTATAATAAGTAGTTATTTAGAAGCTATAAAGCGTCTAAATAGTTAAGGCTTCCTTTAACGTTTAGCTATTAAACCTTAATAAGCCGTTACGATTTACCTACGCACGCTTACTAGTCTTTAGAAAAGAAAGGCCCGGGATAAGCATTAAAGCTTATATAGATACCGGGGTAGACTAAAGCCTTATTTTAGCCGACTTAGTAAAGACCTTTTAAGATATAACTATAAACTCCTCTTAATAAATTCCTATTTAAGGAGTAAGAAAAATAGCAACTATTAAATAAGCGGAATTTACCGCTTATATACTAAGAAGGCTAAATAGTAGCCTTATAGTTATAAAGGTAAGGATTAGCGCCTAAATAGTAAAATGCTTAGCGGCTAATATATTGCTTAGCTAAGACTTTTTAGTTCCTTATTAAAGGGACCTTATTAACTTTACGTTAGTCTTATAGATCGGGGCCTATAAAGGGATTTAAGCTAAAGTTAAGATAGTCCGGCTAAGACTAGTATTATATAGATAGGTAATTTACTTAGTTACTATAACGATTTTAGCTAGTTTTAGCTACGCCTTACCTATATAAGTCTAGGCGCCGCTATTAGGTCGTAATATAATATTTTTTCCCGAGGACCTTAAGCTCGCTTAGATAATAATATAAGATTATAAGAGCTTTATAGTAATAAACTATTTTAAAGAACTACTAGTACTCCGTTAAAGCTAAAGGGTAAGGATAATTATAGACCTTAATAAGTAGTTTTAGCTATATAAAGAGGTTAATGCTATTACTCCTTTAGCGAAAGCCCTTATAGAAAATCCGGATAAAATAGACCCTGCTAAAGACTTCTTATAAAAAGATCTTACTATAAACTATAAACTTAGAATTAGCTAAATTTAGGACTTACTTAAACTTATTACTAATAAGGGCGTCCGGATCTACTCTAAAGACTTAAAATACGTATTAAAAGTCTAAGATATTCTTTAATCGTTTCCTTACCTTTAAAAGATAAGGGAGTAGTATATATATACGAATCCGAATATATACGCATTTTTTTAGTAAAAGGATAGTAATATTAATAAGTCGTATTAAGATTATACCTATTAAGCGATAAAGATAAAAAGGTAGTAAATATAATATTTAGCTAGCTAACTACGTAAGGCCGATTAAAACGAGTTTATAAGCTAACCTTATTTACGGCGTTAGTATTCGTAGTATAAAAGATAGTAAACGGAAAAAAGAAAGGATAAGTAGTTATAGACTTATAGGGGATTAACGCTATTACTACTTTAAACGTATACTTAATGCCCCTTTAAAGCGATATAATTAAACGCCTTTAAGGAAAGAAGTTTATTAATACGGTAAACGTATAATTATTTTTTTACTAGTTCTTAGTCTACTAAGACTACTAAGAAAGGTTTACGGTTATAAGCTATCGCGGGCTAAAAAGATTATTAATAATACTTATAAGCTTTAAGAACTCCTTAGTATATATCTAAAGGTTTATTAATAACGTCCTCGGTAGATAATAAGAATACGCGGCGGCCTATATTAACAATATTATTATTTACTCCGATATAGCTAAAGAATACTTTTAATATTTAGAGGCTATATTCCGCGCCTTTTACGACTATAATATTATTTTATTTAGACTAAAGTCCTTCTTAGCGTACCCGTTTATATAGCCTCTCGGATTTAAGGTAGACGCTATTAGCTTAATAAATATAAACGAACGCGTATAAGCCTTAAAGGATATCGCGTTCTTAAAAAACCTTTAATAGCTTAAGAAATAGATTAGCCTTACTAGGTAGCTACGCTATATAGTCCCGTATTTCGCTAGGAAAGTTAACGTTTTTTAAAAATAAAAGATAGAGCTGCTTTAAGTAAGATAAGAAAAAGGAGTCCCCTTAAGGGGCTAAGGATAGGCTTAATATACCGCGAAAGCCGCTTTCTAGCTTACTCCGGAAGAAGAAAAGGCCTTCGCGATTCTAACTAAAAAACTTACTAAGCTTTAAACGATTTACTACTTTAACCCCGCTTAATAACTATTTATTTAGATCGATATATCCTAAGAATATAAAGTAGCGGCTATAGCTTTTTACTTAAAAGAAAGCACGGAATAAGATAAAAAGACGCATACTAGCCCGGACTAAGGTCTAGCCTATTATTTACCTTAGCTACGCCCTTTAAAGCGGAGAACCTTAATACTAGCTTATAAAACTTAAAGTAGCCGGTTTAATATAAGCAGTATATAAGCTACGTACTATAATACTATCTATAAGAACGCTATAAGTAGTTATCTTTACTAACTATATAAGCACTTATAAAATCGTATATTAAAAATCCCTATTCTCTATTAGTATAGAATTTAATAATAAGCTAGTCTTTACGTCTTAATACTTAAGCTAATTCCCGCTTAAGGTATACTATATCCTAAGCGTTAAAAATATCGTGCTAGACGCGCTCTTACGTTTACCGCACTAAGGTAATAGGCTAGTATCCTTAGACTAAAAAGGGGAATTAAAACGTATTTAAGAATATAAGATAATAGACCGTATATTCCTTTACGCGGAGGTATTAATTAAATTACCGGTCTGCTAAAAAATAATTAACGGATATACGGAAGATATATAGTAAGTAAAAATCATAGCGTAGCTCGGCGATAAGGATAAGGTCCCCCGACTCCTATTTCTTTAGTTATAAGGGTTGCTATACTTTATAGAGAACGACGGACGCTAAAGACTATATATCCTTAAGACCTATACTAAGGAGATCGTTAAAAACGCTTACGCTAAATACTTTTATGCTAGCCGCACCTATATATAGTAAACCCTATTTAAAAGCTTCTTAATCTTATAGCTTAGTAAATATATAGATAAGGTCGTAAACGGCTATAATACTTATTATTATAACTAAACTAACTAAGGTAAAATATTAAGGTAGCTAATCTTAATTTAAAGCCCGCTAGTTTTATACTATATAATAGCAATAGACTTTATTACTAAGCTCTTAATAGTTTAAGCCGAATAATCCCCGTAAAAAGATCTTATAAAGAACTTCTTTAATACTTTATTAACTATAACTAATAAATTCTTAAAGATATATCTTCTTATCTTAAGCAATAACTACTTTATAGCGGAAGATTAAGTATAAGCGTTATATACTAAACTACTCCGCGCTAACTAAGGGATTCCGAAAAGGATAATCTTTAACTAAGATATAAAGTTTACCTTAATATTTTAGCGGACCTTATAATAAGCCTTTAAGTTAAAGCTTTTTATATTTACTGCTTAGTACCTTTTAACTAATAGCTTATCGGAAAGGCGAAACTAAACTATAAAAATCGCGCTATAATTCTTAACCGCTAATTTCTTAGACTTATGCTAAACTAATATATTAATCGCCTTTTAGTTTAGCCTTAATAATTCCTTCTCCTTAATAATTTCCGCGGCCTTTAGTAAGCTTATTATAAGAATAAAAATAGATAACGGCCTTTAATTCCTTAATAACTACTTATACCTATAAAACTAAGAGGTCTTATAAGAAAAAGCTAAGTTAGCTATCGCTTATACTTAAGCCGCTATAAAAGATAGATATAATAAGAAACACCGCCCGCTAAAATTTAAGCCCGGCGATTAAGTTTAGCTATAGCTTAGTAAAGGCTACTATATCGCGAATAGCAAACTAGCAAAGCTTTAAAAAAGACGTACCGGGCCGTTTAAAGTTACCGCTAAAGTAAGATAGCTTATATACCGGTTAGATATAAAAAAGTCCTTTAATATTTATCCGGTCGTTTTAGTAGTATAACTACGCTTAGCAGACGAGCTAGCTATACGCTTAAGACTAGTTTAAGAGGAAAGGATACCTTACTTAAATAAGTAAAAAGTAAAACGAATCTTATAAAGCTATATAATAAAAAAAGGCGGCGGAAAGCTAAGGAAGAAGTTCTTTATAGCTTAAAAAGGCTAGCTAAGTAGCTATAACTTATAGGTAAACGAAAAAGCGATCTTCTCGCTAAAAATCGTAAAAGCCTTCGAAAAAGCATAAGAAGAGTTAGCTACTTAAGTAGTTCGGATAAGAGTATAATACGCGGCCTTTATAACTTAATATAAAACTCTTTAACTAGGAGAATTAAGCGGTTAAGCTTAAGTATAAGACCTAAAAGCTATTATAGGTTATAAGAAACTATAACTTACTACCCTTAAGGTAATTAGTTATTTTAATAATAATATACCGCTATTTACTTTAAGTAATAAGGCCCTTTTAGCTTTATAGTATACCTATTTAAATTCTCTCCGCTACTTGCCCTCTCTCCTTTCCTTTCTTCTTTTTATAACTATATTTCCCTTTACCGCCGGCTATAGCCCGCCGCACCTCGCCTACTCCTATATATATAACCTTCTTTACTTTAAGCCTACGATCTTTATACTCCTATTTTAAGTCCCTTTATCGTTTAACGTCTCTTATAGCTAAAACTAGCTATTTTATAATTACTTCTTTAGCCCGCTTTTTTATAAGCCTTTACGCCTTTAATACGAAGGATATAAAAAAGCTCTTAAGCTTTATAAAAACGAGGCGGCTATCCTTTATAGCTTTAAGTCCCTTAGCGAGAGTTAAAACCTTTAAGTTTAAGCTTCTATATAAACTTATACCGCCTTTTATAGCCGCGCTTAAGCTAACGGATTTAACCTAAACTATAGTACTATAAGGGATAGCCTATACTACCCTCTTTAAATACTTAACTTAAATAACTTACCTCCCGGCCTTATACTATAGCGAGGTCTAGACGGCCGGTTTCGCGGTAACTTAGCTATACCTCCGGCTTAGCTCTTACTATCCGGAAGCCCCCGCCGCCTATATATTTTTTAAAGCGTAGCCGGAAATCTTTATTAGCGGAATAACTAGCCGATACTTAACGCTTTAAGATTAGCTAACCTCGCTATAGTCTTAAGATTTATAGTAGCCGCTATAGCTAGTAGAAACCCGCTTTAGCTAAACGACTAAAACGATATCTACGCTATCTTTAACTACGTATTTAAGGCCTAGCTTAACTAGTTTATAGCTAGGTTTATAGCGGCGTTTTAAGCTACTATAGCTAAAACCCCGTCTCGCTTTATACGCGGTCTAGCCCGTGCTATAAAATCCCCTTCTTAGCTTATAGCCGCTATAAGCCTTAAGGACCTATTTAGTCTTACTTAGTAAACGCTCTTCCCGCTTACCGCTACGCTTAGCCCGGCTATATAAAGGCGTATAAGCGCCTTATTATAGTCTATCCGCCGTCTTTCTTTAACTAAAGGAGATAGTAATAACTAGCCTTATAATATATTCCGCCGCTTAATCTTATAAGAGCTACTAATAGTAACTAATATAATCCTTAATAAACTTAGCTTCGTAGGCCTATACTCCGGCGATAAGATTATAATAATCGGGAGTTTCCGCTTAGCTAAAAACTACGCTAAGTTCTACTTATAAGCTAGTAAAAAGTCTAAATATAACTTAACTTTAACCTAAGCAATAAAGTTCTTAAGCTTTAATATCCGCCTTATTAACTATACTAACTACGTGCTTTATATTCTTGCTTTTAAGGCCCTTTTTATATAAAGGTTCTTCGAGACTATTAAGCACGTTTAGAACCTTAAGAGCAAGGAGTTAGGCATTAAGGCTATTAAGGACCTTATTACCCGCTTTTAAGCGGGAATATAAATATTTAATACCTTAGTGCTAACTATACCCGTTAATATTAGCGGGATAGCTTACCTTTACCTCGATACTTTCTTTATAGCTAGACGCGCGTTAGTTGGCGGAAAGGCGTAAGTAGTAGCGCCGCGTAAGAAGGATAATAAGTCGGAAAGCCTAGCAATAAAAAGCGGGGGATAACTACGATAGCGGTAGTAAGTAAAATATAATATCTCGCTTATAAGCGGCTTATAAGGCTAGTAAGTAAAACGGGGGACTTAGTAAAGGATAAAAAAACGGCGTAAAAAGGGTAAGTAGGATAATAATATAAGATAAGGCTTAAATAAAGCTAGTCTCTTATAACGTATTTAGCCGGGGAACTTAAGCATTCCTTAGCGCGGAGACTCCTTACTGCTTAATAAGGGGCCGAATATACGCTTTAAAAGAAAGTCGGAAAACTTTACTATAAGTTTTAGCTAAACGCGCTAATCGCTTTAATAAGGATAAAGCCGCATAACTAAATATAAGATAAGGATTTATAATAAACCCGCTTACTAACTATCTTAAGCTACCTAGCTACTATTAGCTAGATAGGCCGAAAAAACTATTAAAAGAATAAGGATAGCGCACTATTAATATAGTATAAAGACGCTACTATAAAGCTATTACTTAATACCCCCTTTACTTTATTCTTACTTTAAACTAATAAGGACGTTAGCTTTTCTTTCTTACTTAAGGGAGTTATTATAAAATCTAAATAGCTATGCTTAGACTCCTTACTTTACTTTTAAGTAAGCCTTATAAAACCCCGTAATAAAAACGCTTAAAGCATATACTATAAAGGCTTACTTAAGGAGATATAACGAATATTACTAGTCGGACCCCGCTAAGGTCTTTAAGATAATACTATAAAGGGTTAGGAGCTTACTTAACTATAGTTTACGATATCTTTAACTATAGGAGATACTATAAAAACTATTAAGCGGATTCCGCCGGTATCTTTAAGGGATTTTTAAGGATTTCCGCGGGATATCTTAATTATAGTTCGACTTATTTTTAACTATAAAAGCACCTTAAAAGATAGAGGATAAACCTTACCGCGATTTTTAAGGGATATTTAAGGATATTTAAGGGATTTCTTTAACTATAGTTTATAGTAATTTTAACCGGGCTAATATTTAGTTTATTAAGCGATTTTATAAGGATATTTACGGTTTTTCTACGCACTATAAATAGAATAGTTAAAGATCTTTAAAATTAGCTTAAAGAACTAAGTATAAAGTAGCTAGCTATACCTTAAAGAATAGTTAAGCTTTTTACTATTTTTAAACCTCTATATACGTTTATATGCGGTAATTAGTCCGTTATACCGGCCTAACCGGCGGTAATTAGTCTATAGTACCGGCCTGACTAGCGGTAATTAGTCCGTAGTACCGGCCTTAACTAGCGGTAATTAGTCCGCGCCCTGTCCCTTATCCTTACGCTGTAGGGCGTAGTAGTATTCCCCTTAAAAATAAACTTTTTAATATATTAAAGATAAATATCCTTTAAACCTTAGCTAAGACGTTGTTATATAAAGATATAGCTTAATATAGTAAGTAGTTATTTAAAAGCTAAAAAGCGTTAAAATAGTTAAGGCTTCTTTTAATATTTAACTATTAATCTTTAATAAGCCGTTGCGATTAACTTATATATACTTACTAGTCTTTAAAAGGAAAGGCCTAAGATTAATATTTAAGCTTATATAAATACCGGGGTAAACTAAAGCCTTATTTAAGCTAACTTAATAAAGAACTTTTAAGATATAATTATAAACTCTTTTTAACGAATTCCTATTTAAGGAGTAAGAAAAATAGCTACTATTAAATAAGTAGAATTAAACATATATATACTAAAAAGGCTAAATAGTAGTCTTTTAGTCGCGAAAGTAGGGATTAGCGCTTAAAGAGTAAAACGCTTAGCAGCTAATATATTACTTAGTTAAAATGTTTTAGTTCTTTACTAAGAAGACTTTATTAACTTTACGTTAATCTTATAAATTAAGGCCTATAAAGGAATTAAAGCTAAAGTTAAGATAGTTTAGCTAAGAGTAGCGGTATATAAATAAGTAATTTACTTAGTTATTATAATACTTTTAGCTAGTTTTAGCTACGCCTTACTTATATAAGCCTAAGTATTGCTATTAAGTAATAATAGAATATTCTTTTTTAACGAATTTAAGCTCGCTTAAACGATAATATAAGATTATAAAAGCTTTATATAGTTACTACCTATTTTAAAGAATAACTAATACTCCGTTAAGGCTAAAAAGTAAGGATAATTATAGACCTTAATAAGTAGTATTAACTATATAAGGAGATCGATGTTACTATTCCTTTAGCGGAAGTCCTTTTAAAAAACCTAGATAAAATAAACCCTCTTAAAGACTTCTTATAAAAGGATCTTATAGCAAACTATAAGCTTAAAATCGGCCGAACTAAGGACTTACTTAAACTTACTTTTCTTAAGGGTATTTAGATTTATACTAAGGACTTAAAATATATATTAAAGGTTTAAGATATCCTTTAATCGTTTCCCCGCTTTTAAAAAGATTAAAGAGTAGTATATATAAATAAGTCTAAATAAATACGTATTTGTTTAATAAAAGAATAATAATACTATTAAATCGTATTAAGACTATACTTATTAAGCGATAAGAATAAAAAGGTAGTAAATATAATATTTAGCTAGCTAACTAAATAAGGGTAATTAAAAGGAGTTTATAAGCCGACTTTATTTATAGCGCTAATATTTATAATATAGAAAATAATAAACGGAAAGAAAAAGAGATAAGAAGTTATAGACTTATAGGGGATAAATACTATAATTACCTTAAACGCTTACTTAATACCGCTTTTAAGCAATATAATAAAACGCTTTTAAGGAAAAAAGTTTATTAATATAGTAAATATATAATTGTTTTTCTATTAGTTCTTAGTTTATTAAGGCTACTAAGAAAGGTTTATAGTTATAAGCTATTATAAGCTAAAAACATCGCTTATAATACTTATAGGCTTTAAGAACTCTTTAGTATACGTTAAGAGATTTATTAATAACGTCCTCCGTAAATACTAAGAATATATAGCGGCTTATATCGATAATATTATTATTTATTTAGATATAGCTAAAAAATACTTTTAATACTTAAAGGTAGTATTTCGCGCTTTTTACGATTATAATATTACTTTTTTTAAACTAAAGTCTTTTTTAGCTTACTTATTTATATAACTCTTTTAAGTTAAAGTAAACGCTATTAGCTTAAAAAATATAAATAAACGTATATAAGCTTTAAGGGATATCGCGTTTTTAAAGAACCTTTAATAACTTAAGAAATAGATTAGCTTTATTAAATAGCTATGCTATATAGTCCTGTATTTTACTAAGGAAGTTAATATTTTATAAAGATAAAAGATAAAGCTACTTTAAGTAAGATAGGAAAAAGGAGTCCTTTTAAAGGGCTAAGGATAAGCACGATATGCCGTAAAAGCCGCTTTTTAGCTTATTTTAAAAAAGGAACAGGCCTTTATAAATCTAGCTAAAAAGATTACTAAGCTTTAAACGATTTACTATTTTAACCTTGCTTAATAACTATTTATTAAGATTAATACGTCTTAAAAATATAAAGTAGCGGCTATAGCTTTTTACTTAAAAGAAAGTAAAAAACAAGATAAAAAGACTTTACTAGCTTAAACTAAGGTCTTTCTTATTATTTACTTAAGCCGCGCCTTTTAAGGTAAAGAACCTAAATATTAGCTTATAAAACTTTAAGTAGCTAGTTTAATATAAGCGGTCTATAAGCTAAATATTATAGTACTATTTATTAAGACGCTATAAGTAGTTGTCTTTACTAATTATATAAGCACTTAAAAGATTATATACTAAAAATCCTTATTTTTTACTAATATAAAATTTAATAATAAGCTAGTTCTTACTTCTTAATACTTAAGCTAATTCCCGCTTAAAGTATATAATATCTTAAGTATTAAAAACGTTATACTAAACGCTTTTATATATTTACTATATTAAAATAATAAGCTAGTATCTTTAAACTAAAAAGGGGAATAAAAACGTATTTAAAAAGATAAGATAACGGACTTTTTATTCTTTTATATAAAAGTATAAATTAAATTACCGCTTAGCTAAAGAATAATTAATAGATATATAAAGGATATATACTAAATAAAAATTATTACATAGCTTAGTAATAAAAACGGTATCCTTAGACTTTTTTGCATTTAATTATAAGAGTTACTATACTTTATAGAAAACGAGAAACGCTAAAAACTATATATCTTTAAGGCTTATATTAAGGAGATTATTAAAGACGCTTATACTAAATATTTTTATACTAGCTATACTTATATATAGTAAGATTTATTTAAAAGCTTCTTAATATTATAGCTTAGTAAATATATAGACGAAGTTATAGATAGCTATAAAGCTTATTACTATAATTAAACCGATTAAAGTAAAATTTTAAAATAGCTTATTTTAATTTAAAGCTTATTAGTTTTATATTATATAATAGCGATAGACTTTATTCTTAAGCTTTTAGTAGTTTAAGCTAAATAATCTTAATAAAAAGATCTTATAAAGAATTTCTTTAATACTTTATTAACTATAACTAATAAATTCTTTAAGATATATCTCTTTATTTAAAGTAATAATTAAATTATAGCAAAAGATTAAGTATAAGTATTATATACTAAGCTACTCCGCGCTAATTAAAGGATTTTAAAGGGGATAATCTTTAATTAAGACGTAAAGTTCACTTTAATATTTTAATAGACTATTTAATAAGCTTTTAGCTTAAAGCTTTTTTATTACGGAATCTAAACAGCCACGCCTAGACTCTTTACTTTACTCTTAAGGAAGCCTTACGGAACCCCGCGATAAGAACGCCCGGAGCACGCACTAAAAAGGCTCGCCTAAGGAGATACGATAAATATTACCGGTCGGACCCCGCTAAAGTCTTTAAGATAATACTATAGAGGGTTAAGAGCCTACCCGACTATAGTTTATAATATCTTTAACTATAGGAGATACTATAAAAACTATAAAGCGGATTCCGCCGGTATTTTTAAGGGATTTTTAAGGATTTTTATAGGATATCTTAATAATAGTTCGACCCGTTTTTAACTATAAAAGCACCTTAGAAGATATAGGATAAACCTTATCGCGATTTTTAAAGGATATTTAAGGATATTTAAGAGATTTCCTTAATTATAGTTTATAGTGTTTTTAACTAAGCTTATACTTAGTTTATTAAACGATTTTATAAAGATATTTATAGTTTATCTATATACTATAGATAGTATAGTTAAAGATCTTTAAAATTAGCTTAAAGAACTAAGTATAAAGTAGCTAGCTATACCTTTAAGAATAAATAAGCTTTTTATTATTTTTAAACCCTTATATATATTTATATTTAGTAATTAGTCTATTATACTAGCTTAATTAGCGGTAATTAGTCTATAGTACTAGCCCCGACTAGCAGTAATTAGTTTATAGTACCGGCTTTAATTAGCGGTAATAAGTCCGCCCCTTATCCCTTTATCCTTATACTATAAAGCATAGTAAATAGTAGTAATTCCTACTTATCTAAATAGAAATCCCTTAAATATCCGCTAAGCTAAAAGCGATTATATTACATAATTAAGTACTTATCCTATAAGAAGTTAAATACTAAATAACATTTTCTTTAATAAAAAGCTCTTATTAGCTTTTAAGTCTAACCTTAATAATAAGTACCTTTTCCTTAACGCGCTTATAATAAAACTTTAAGATAAGTAGGCTATAAAAGCGGAAGAGGCCGCGGCCTACTAAGTATACCGGTTTAATAATCTCCTTTACCCTTTTTTAAGGTACTATACCGCAATAGCCTATAAAGCTAAACGGGACGTAAAATAAGTCCCGCTTAGCTAAGCTAAGACTACTACCCTTTAAGAGGCAATCCGCTTTTAAAATACTAATAAAAGATAGACTATAAAACGATAAAATCTATACGATTAAGTAAACTAAATTTAGTATTACTTAAACGGATTAATTATCCTTTAAATAGAAAAAGTAAAGATAAGCTAACTTTAAAACTATCCGGCTCCCCGCTTATTAAATACCTTCCGGATTAAGCTTATAATAAAGTTACTTTTTCCTTAGGATAATAAGCTTAGCGGATATTTTTACTACGTACTACTAATAAAGTTTAGCTTAAAGGCCTTAACCGGAAATCCACTTTAAAGGATACTTAGTAGTTTCTTAGTTTAGTATTACTATTTAGCCTTATCCGCTATAGCTGCGTTAATTAAGGCATTTTCGGGACTTTTAATTAATAAAAATAAGCCTTTTACGCTAAGGGCCTTACGGTATACCGGATTCCGGGACGCGTATAAAATAGAAGGTTAAGCGCTTAATAAGAATATTCAAACTAAGACTTTAATAATAAGCGATAAGGACGCGGTAAGCGATACCCTTAGTAAGCTAAACCTATTTATATTAAGCGCGTAGTTACTAAGACTAAGTATAGCCTTAAGCCCCTTAGTAAAAATAGTAGTAATATCAAACGAATAATTCCTTAGTCTCTTTTAGGTATTAAAAAAAGAAAACGCGCTTACTAAGCCTTAAGAAAAACCTTAACTATAAGCCGAGAATATAAGAAGATTTAACTTATTAAGACCTTTAAAAGCATCCTTTAATAAAGTTTAGGAAGACGATAAGGCTAATACGTTTTAAGGAGTAAACCGTTTTATCGACTTTATCCGCCGAAACGCTAATAAAGGCAAGGCCTACGCAAACGAATTAGCTATTTAATTGCCCTCTTTCCTTTAAGGAAGTGCGGCGGAATAGTATTTTAAAGACCTTTTAAAACTATAATAAGAAGAACTTAGCGAGCTTAGCGTTAAACTAAGCTAATAAATATCCGCCTTATAAAAACGGTTCGGAATCCGCTTAGATATAGCGATATAAGCACTTAATAAAGAGTACTTTACTATTAAAGATATAGTAGCGGGATCCGACTTTAAGTCTTAAATATCGCGCTTATAATATAAAGCTAAGGCCGCGCTTTACTAGCTAAACTACTTAACTATAGTAATTTACTAAAAGCTAAATATCTACTTATAAGAATCCTTATAATATTTAGTAAAGAACGAGGATATTAATAAATAGATTAACGAATATAAGGAAATTCTTCTTTAGCTATAAGTTAAATATACTTAAGGATCTTAAAAGCACTTACTAGTATAAAAGAAATAGGTTTAACCTATAAAAAGGTAAGGGCTAACTAGCTATACCTTATACGTACTTAAAGGATAGTCCGGGACGCCTTAGCTATTTATTAAAAGCTTGCTAAGACTAAAGGTTATGTTTTTAAACCGCTTAATAAGAGCGGATATACCTTAAGCTTTATAGCGCTTACTAAGTTAAGGAAAAAACCCGCTTAAATAGCTAAGAATATAAGTTAAGGCCTTTTAGCTTAAAAGAGAAAGGACCTTTAAGACTATATACTTATTAATACTAAAGCTAAAATAAGCATACCCCGCGACTAAGAAAGAAACTACGGTAAAGACCGATAACTATTTAAAGGATAAAGAGTACGATAAAAAAAGAGCTTAGTTAAATACTAATAAAAGCTTAAAGGAAACCGCAATCTATATTATAGTAGACTTAGTATAGGAGGCCGATAAAGCATGCGGATTTTATAGCGAAGTATTCCCTTTAAAGAATAAGCTTTATTAATATATTAAAGATAAACACCCCCTTAACCTTAATTAAGACGTTGCTATATAAAGATATAGCTTAGTATAATAAGTAGTTATTTAAAAGCTATAAAGCGTTTAAATAGTTAAGGCTTCTTTTAACGTTTAGCTATTAAACCTTAATAGGCCGTTATAATTTACCTACGCACGCTTATTAGTTTATAGAAAAGAAAGACTTAGGATAAGTATTAAAGCCTATATAGATACCAGGGCAGACTAAAGCCTTATTTAAGCTAACTTAGTAAAGACCTTTTAAGATATAACTATAAACTCCTCTTAACGAATTCCTATTTAAGGAGTAAGAAGGATAGCTACTATTAAATAAGCGGAATTTACTACGTATATACTAAAAAGGCTAGATAGCAGCCTCGCGGTCGTAAAAGTAAGAATTAGCGCTTAAATAGTAAAACGCTTAGTAGCTAATATATTGCTTAGCTAAGACTTTTTAGTTCTTTATTAAAAAGACCTTATTAACTTTACGTTAGTTTTACGGATCGGGGCCTATAAAAGAATTAAAGTTAAAGTTAAGATAGTTTAGCTAAGACTAGTAATACGTAAATAGGTAATCTACTTAGTTACTATAACAATTTTAGCTAGTTTAAGCTACGCCTTACTTATATAGGTCTAGGCGCCGCTATTAAGGCATAATATAATATTTTTCCTTAATAAGCTTAAGCTCGCTTAAATAATAATATAAGATTATAAGAACTTTATAGCGATAAACTATTTTAATAAACTATTAATACTCCGCTAAGGCTAAAAAGTAAGGATAATTATAAACCTCGATAAGTAGTTTTAGCTATATAAGGAGGTCGACGCTACTATTCCCTTAGCGAAAGCCCTTATAAAAAATCCGGATAAAATAAACCCCGCTAAGAACTTCTTATAAAAAGATCCTACTATAAACTATAAACTCGGAATTAGCTAAACTAAAGACTTACCCGAACTTACTATAAATAAGGGCGTCTAAATCTATAATAAAGACTAAAAATACGTATTAAAAGTCTAAGATATCCTTTAATCGTTTCCCCGCTTTTAAAAGGATAAGGGAGTAGTATATATAGATAAATCTAAATATATATATATTCTTTTAATAAAAGGATAGCAATACTAATAAGTCGTATTAAAATTATACCTATTAAGAAATAAAGATAAGAAGGTAGTAAATATAATATTTAGCTAGCTAACTATATAAGGCTAATTATAACGAGTTTATAGGTTAACCCCGTTCGCGGCGCTAGTATTTATAATATAAAAGATAGTAAATAAAAAGGAAAAAGAATAAGTAGTTATAGACTTATAAGGGATTAACGCTATTACTACCTTAAATACTTACTTAATAGCCCTTTAAAGTAATATAATTAAACGCCTTTAAAAGAAGAAGTTTATTAATATAGTAAATATATTTTCGTTTTTTTATTAGTTCTTAGTTTACTAAGACTACTAAGAAAGGTTTATAGTTATAAGCTATCGTAGGCTAAAAAGATTATTAATAATACTTATAAGCTTTAAGAACTCCTTAGTATACGTTTAAAAGTTTATTAATAACGTCCTTTATAGATATTAAGAATACGTAGCGGCTAATATCGACGATATTATTATATACTCTAATATAGCCGAAGAATACCTTTAATATTTAAAGGCTATATTCCGCGCTTTTTATAACTTTAATATTACCTTATTTAGACTAAAGTCCTTCTTAGCGTACTTATTTATATAGCTCCTTAGATTTAAGGTAAACGCTATTAGCTTAATAAATATAAACGAATACGTACGAGCTTTAAGGGATATCGCGTTCTTAAAGAACTTTTAATAGCTAAAGAAATAGATCGGCCTTACTAAGTAGCTACGCTATACGGTCTTATATTTTACTAAGGAAGTTAATATCTTATAAAAACGAAAGATAGAGCTACTTTAAGTAAGATAGGAAGAAGGAGTCCCTTTAAGGGGCTAAGGCCGGGCTCGATACGCCGTAAAAGCCGCTTTTTAGCTTACTTTAAAAGAAAAAGAGGCCTTCGCAATTTTAACTAAGAAACTTACTAAGCTTTAAACGATTTACTACTTTAACCCCGCTAAATAACTATTTATCTAAATCGATATATCTTAAGAATATAGAGTAGTAGCTATAGCTTTTTACTTAAAAGAATATACGGAATAGGATAAAAAGACGCTACTAGCTTAAACTAAGGTCTAGCTTATCGTTTACTTAAGCCGCGCCCTTTAAAGCGGAGAACCCCGATATTAGCCTATAGAACTTAAAGTAGCTGGTTTAATATAAGTAGTATATAAGTTATATATTATAGTACTATCCGTAAAAACGCTATAAGTAATTATCTTTACTAATTATATAAGTACTTACGGAATTATATACTAGAAATCCTTATTTTTTACTAGTATAAAATCTAATAATAAGCTAGTCCTCGCGTCTTAATACTTAAGCTAATTCCCGCTTAAAGTATGCTATATCTTAAGCGTTAAAAATGTTATACTAAACACGCTTTTATATTTACCGCACTAAGATAATAAGCCGGTATCCTTAAACTAAAAAGGGGAATTAAAATATATCTAAGAAGATAAGATAATAGACTGCGTATTCCTTTATATAAATATATTAATTAAATTGCCGCTCCGCTAAAAAATAATCGATAGATATATTAAGGATATATAGTAAGTAAAAATTATAGCGTAGCTTAGCGATAAAGACAAGGTCCTTAAACTTTTATTCCTTTAATCGTAAGGGTTGCTATACTTTATAGAGAACGATAAACGCTAAAAACTATATATCCTTAAGACCTATACTAAGAAAATCGTTAAAGACGCCTATACTAAATATTTTTATGCCGGCCGTACCTATATATAGTAAGATTTATTAAAAAGCTTCTTAATCTTATAGCTTAGTAGATATATAAACGAGGTTATAAACGGCTACGATGCTTATTACTATAACTAAACTAATTAAGGTAAGACGCTAAGGTAGCTTATCTTAATTTAAAGCCCGCCGGTTTTATACTATATAATAGCAATAAACTTTATTACCGGGCTCTTAGTAGTCTAAGCTAAATAATCCTTATAAAAAGATCTTATAAAGAACTTCTTTAATACCTTACTAACTATAATTAATAAATTCTTAAAAATATATCTCCTTATCTTAAGTAATAACTAGTTTATAGTAAAAGACTAAGTATAAGCATTATATACTAAACTACTCCGCGCTAACTAAGGAATTTTAAAGGGGATAATCTTTAACCGGGATATAAAGTTTACCTTAGTATTTTAGTAGACCTTATAGTAAGCCTTTAGATCGAAGCTTCTTATATTTACCGCTTAGCACCCTTAAACTAACGGCTTATTAAAAAGGCGAAACTAAACTATAAAAAACGCGCTATAATTCTTTACTATTAATTTCCCGGACTTACGCTAGACTAATACGCTAATTGCCTTTTAGTTTAGCCTTAATAACTCCTTCTCCTTAATAATTTACGCGGCCCTTAGTAAGCTTATTATAAGGGTAAAAATAGATAATAGCCTCCGGTTCTTTAATAATTACTTATACCTATAAAACTAAGAGGTCTTATAAAAAAAAGCTAAGTTAGCTATTACTTATACTTAAGCCGCTATAAAGGATAGATACGATAAAAAATACCGCCTACTAAAATTTAAGCTTAGCGATTAAGTTTAGCTATAGCTTAGTAAAAGCTACTATATTATAGATAGCAAACTAGTAAAGCTTTAAGAAAGATATACCGGCCTGTTTAAGGTTACCGCTAAAGTAAAATAGCTTATATACTAGCTAATTATAAAAAGGTCCCTTAATATTAATTTAGTCGTTTTAGTAGCATAACTACGCTTAGCGAACGAGCTAGCTATACGCTTAAAACTAGTTTAAGATAAAGGGATACTATACTTAAGCGAGTAAAAAGTAAAACGAATCTTATAAAGCTATATAATAAAAAAAGGCGGCGGAAAGCTAAGGAAGAAGTTCTTTATAGCTTAAAAAGGCTAACTAAGTAGCTAAAACTTATAAGTAAACGAAAAAGCGGTCTTCTCGCCGAAGATTATAAAAGCCTTTAAAAAAGCATAAAAGGAGTAAGCTATTTAAGTAGTTTAAATAAAAGTATAACGCGCGGCCTTAATAACTTAATATAAAACTTTTTAATTAAGAAAATTAAGCGGTTAAGCTTAAGTATAAGACCTAAAAGCTACTATAGGTTATAAGAAATTTTAACTTACTACGCTTAAGGTAATTAGTTATTTTAAAAATAATATACCGCTATTTACCTTAAGCAATAAGGCCTTTTTAGCTTTATAGTATACTTATTTAAAATCTTTCCGCCGCCTGCCCTCTTTCTTTTCCTTTCTTCCTTTTATAACTATATTTCCCTTTACCGCTAGCTATAGCCTACTATACTTTACTTACTCTTATATATATAACTTTCTTTACCTTAAGCTTATAATCCTTATACTTTTATTTTAAGTCTTTTTATCGTTTAACGTCTTTTATAGCTAAGACTAGCTATTTTATTACTACTTTTTTAGCCCGCTCTCTTATAAGCCCTTATGCTTTTAAAATAAAGGATATAAGCGAGCGCTTAAGCTTTATAAAAATAAGGCGGCTATCCTCTATAGCTTTAAGTCCCTTAATAAAAGTTAAAACCTTTAGGTTTAAGCTTCTATATAAACCTACGCCGCCTTCCGCAGCCGCGCTTAAGCTAATAAATTTAACTTAAACTACGGTACTATAAAGGACGGCTTATACTACCCTCTTTAAACACTTAACTTAAACGACTTACCTCCTAGCCCTATACCGTAATATAGTCTAAACGGCCGGTTTCGCGGCAACTTAGCTATACCTCCCCCTTAGCTCTTATTATCCGGAAGCCCCCGCCGCCTATATATTTTTTAAGGCATAGCCGGAAATCTTTATTAGCGGAATAACTAGCTAATGCTTAACGCTTTTAAGTTAGCTAACCTCGCTATAGTCTTAAGATTTATAGTAGCCGCTATAGCTAGCGGAAACCCGCTTTAGCTAAACGACTAAAACGATATCTACGCTATCTTTAACTATATATTTAAGGCTTAGCTTAATTAGTTTATAGCCGGGTTTATAGCGGCGTTTTAAGCTACTATAGCTAAAACCCTATCTCGCGTTATACGTAGTTTAGCCTATACTATAAAATCCCCTTCTTAGCTTATAGCCGCTATAGGCTTTAAAGACTTATTTAATCCCGCTTAGCGAATGCTTTTCCCGCCTGCCGCTATACCTAGCCCGGCTATATAAAGGCATATAAGCGCCTTATTATAGTTTATTCGCTATCCCTCCTTAACTAAAGGAGATAGCGATAACTAGCCTTACGATATATTCCGCCGCTTAATCTTATAAAAGCTATTAGTAGTAACTAATACGATCCTTAATAGGCCTAGCTTTATAGGCCTATATTCCGGCAATAAGATTATAATAATTAAGTTTTACTTATAAGCCCGCGAGGAGTCTAAACGCGACTTAACTTTAACTTAAGCAATAAAATTCTTAAGCTTTAATATCCGCCTTATTAGCCGTACTAACTACGCGCTTTATATTCTCTCCTTTAAGGCCCCCTTTATATAAAGGTTCTTAAGGACTATTAAGCATATTTAAAACCTTAAAAGTAAGGAGTTAAGTATTAAA
>JAPEBW010000958.1:0-34260 GCA_027405785.1 Ophiocordyceps robertsii
CGTAGATACTAAGAATACGCGGCGGCTTATATTAACGATATTATTATCTACTTTAATACGGCCGAAGAACACTTTTAATATTTAAAAGCTATATTCCGCGCCTTTTACGATTATAATATTACCTTATTTAAACTAAAGTCCTTCTTAGCATACCTATTTATATAGCTCCTTAGATTTAAAGTAAACGCTATTAGCTTAATAAATATAAACGAACGCGTATAAGCCTTAAAGGATATCGCGTTCTTAAAGAACTTTTAATAGCTTAAGAAATAGATTAGCCTTATTAAGTAGCTATACTATATAGTCTTATATTTCGCTAAGAAAGTTAACGTCTTATAAAAACGAAAGATAAAGCTACTTTAAGTAAATTAAGAAGAAGGAGTCCCCTTAAAGGGCTAAAGACGGGCTTAATACGCTATAAAAGCCGCTTTTTAGCTTACTTTAAAAGAAAAAGAGGCCTTCGCGATTTTAACTAAGAAACTTATAAAGCCTTAAACGATTTACTACTTCGACCCCGCTTACTAACTATTTATCTAAATCGATATATCTTAAGAATATAGAGTAGCGGCTATAGCTTTTTACTTAAAAGAAGGTATAAAATAAGATAAAAAGACGCTACTAGCCCGGATTAAGGTTTAGCTTCTCGTTTACTTAAGCCGCGCCTTTTAAGGCGGAGAACCTTAATACTAGCTTATAGAACTTAAAGTAGCCGGTTTAGTATAAGCAATACATAAGCTACGTACTATAGTACTATCTATAAGAACGCTATAAGTAGTTATCTTTACTAACTATATAAGCACCTATAGAATTATATACTAAAATTCCTTATTCTTTACTAATATAAGATTTAATAATAAGCTAGTCCTTACGTCTTAATACTTAAGCTAATTCCCGCTTAAGGTATGCTATATCTTAAGTATTAAAAACGTTATGCTAAACACGCTTTTATATTTACTATACTAAGATAATAGGTTAGTATCCTTAAACTAAGAAGGGGAATTAAAACGTATTTAAGAAGACGAGATAATAAACCGCGTATTCCTTTATATAGAAGTATTAATTAAATTACCGCTCCGCTAAAAAATAATTAATAAGTATACGGAAAATATATAGTAAGTAAAAATCATAGCGTAGCTTAGCGATAAGGATAAGGTCCCCGGACTCCTATTTTTTTAGTCGTAAGGGTTACTATACTTTATAGAGAACGATAGATATAAAAGACTATATATCCTTAAAACCTATACTAAGGAGATCGTTAAAGACGCCTACGCTAAATACTTTTATACTAGCCGCACCTATATATAGTAAGACTTATCCGAAAGCTTTTTAAAACCTATAGCTTAGTAAATATATAGATAAGGTTATAAATAGCTATAATGCTTACTACTATAACTAAACCGATTAAAGTAAGACGCTAAGGTAGCTTATCCCGATTTAAAGCCTGCTAGTTTTATATTATATAATAGCGATAGACTTTATTACCGGGCTCTTAGTAATTTTAGCTAAATAATCCTTATAAAAAGATCCTATAAGAAACTTCTTTAATACCTTACTAACTATTACCGATAAATTCTTAAAAATATATTTTCTTATCTTAAGCAATGACTAGTTTATAGTAAAAGACTAAGTATAAGCGTTATATACCGAATTGCTCCGCGCTAATTAAGGGATTTTAAAAAGGATAATCTCTAATTAAGACGTAAAGTTTACCTTAGTATTTTAGCGAACCTTATAGCAAGCCTTTAAATCGAAGCTTCTTATATTTACTACTTAGTACCTTTAAACTAACGGCCTATCGGAAAGGCGAAATTAAACTATAAAAATCGCGCTATATTTCTTTACCGCTAATTTCTTAAACCTATGCTAAACCGATATACTAATCGCCTTTTAGTTTAGCCTTAATAATTCCTTCTCCTTAGTAATTTACGCGGCCCTTAATAAGCTTATTATAAGAATAAGAATAAATAATAGCTTTTAGTTCCTTAGTAACTACTTATACTTATAGAACTAAGAAGTCTTATAAGAAAAAGCTAAGTTAGCTATTGCTTATACTTAAGCCGCTATAAAGAATAGATATAATAAGAAATACTGCTTATTGGAATTTAAGCTTAGTAATTAAGTTTAGTTATAGCTTAGTAAAGGCTATTATAACGCGGATAGTAAACTAGTAAAGCTTTAAAAAAAACGCACTAAGCTATTTAAGGTTACCGCTAAAGTAAGATAGCTTATATACCGGCTAGATATAAAAAGGTCCCTTAATATTTATCCGGTCGTTTTAATAGCATAACTATGCTTAGTAAACGAGCTAGCTATACGCTTAAGACTAGTTTAAGATAAAAGAATACCTTACTTAAATAAGTAAAAAGTAAAACGAATCTTATAAAGCTATATAATAAAAAAAAGCGGCGGAAAGCTAAGAAAAAGGTTCCTTATAGCTTAAAAAGGCTAGCTAAGTAGCTATAACTTATAAGTAAACGAAAAAGCGGTCTTCTCGCTAAAAATCGTAAAAGCCTTTAAAAAAGCATAAGAGGAGTTAGCTACTTAAGTAGTTTAAATAAGAGTATAACGCATAGCTTTTATAACTTAATACGAAACTCTTTAACTAAGAGAATTAAGCGGTTAAGCTTAAGTATAAGACTTAAAAACTACTATAAGTTATAAAAAACTATAACTTACTATACTTAAGGTAATTAGTTATTTTAATAATAATATACTGCTATTTACTTTAAGCAATAAGGCCCTTTTAGCCTTATAGTATACTTATTTAAATTCTCTCCGCTACCCGCCCTCTTTCCTTTCCTTTCTTCTTTTTATAATTAAATTTCCCTTTACCGCCGGCTATAGCCCGCTATACCTCGCTTACTTTTATATATATAACTTTCTTTACTTTAAGCCTATAATCCTTATACTCCCGTTTTAAGTCCTTTTATCGTTTAATATCTCCTATAGCTAAGATTAGCTATTCCGCAACTACTTTTTTAGCCCGCTTTTTTATAAGCCCTTACCCTTTTAATACGAAGGATATAAATAAGCTCTTAAGCTTTATAGAAACGAGGCGGCTATCCTTTATAGCTTTAAGTCCCTTAATAAGGGTTAGAACCTTTAAGTTTAAGCTTTTATATAAACTTACGCCGCTTTCCGTAGCCGTGCTTAAGCCAATAGATTTAACTTAAACTATAGTACTATAAAGGACGGCCTATATTACCCTCTTTAAATACTTAACTTAAACGACTTGCCCCTTAGCTTTATACTATAGCGAGGTCTAAACGGCTGGTTTTACGGTAACTTAGCTATACCTCCCGCCTAGCTCTTACTATCTAAAAGCCCCCGCCGCCTATATATTTTTTAAGGTATAGCTAGAAATCTTTATTAGCGGAATAACTAGCCGATACTTAACGCTTTAAGGTTAGCTAACCTTATTATAGTCTTAAGATTTATAGTAGCCGCTATAGCTAGCGGAAACTTACTTTAGCTAAACGATTAAAATAACGTCCGCGCTATCCTTAACTATATATTTAAGACCTAGCTTAATTAGTTTATAGCCGGGTTTATAGCGGCGTCTTAAGCGACTACGGCTAAAACCCTATCTCGTTTTATATACAGTCTAGCCTATACTATAAAATCCCCTTCTTAGCTTATAGCCGCTATAAGCCTTAAGGACTTATTTAGTCCCGCTTAGCGAACGCTCTTCTTACCCGCCGCTATGCTTAGCTTAGCTATATAGAGGTATATAAGCGCCTTATTATAGTCTATCCGCCGTCTTTCTTTAACCGGAGGAGATAGCGATAACTAGCCTCGCGATATATTCCGCCGCCCGATCTTATAAGAGCTGCTAGTAGTAACTAATATAATCCTTAATAGACCTAGCTTCGTAGGCCTATACTCCGGCAATAAGATTATAATAATTAAGAGTTTCCGCTTAGCTATAAACTACGCTAAGTTCTACTTATAGGCCCGCGAAGAGTTTAAACGCGACTTAACTTTAACCTAAGTAATAAAGTTCTTAAGCTTTAATATCCGCTTTATCTGCTATACTAACTATACGCTTTATATTCTCGCCCTTAAGGCCCCCTCCGTATAAAGGTTTTTTAAGACTATTAAGTATATTTAAAACCTTAAAAGCAAGTAGTTAAGCACTAAGGCTATTAAGGACTTTATTACCCGCTTTTAAGTAAGAATATAAACGTTTAATACCTTAATACTTACTATACTTATTAATATTAGTAGGACGGCTTACTTTTACCTTAATACCTTCTTAATAGCTAGACGTAAGTTAGTCGGCGGAAAGGCGTAAGTAGTAGCGCCGTATAAAAAGGATAATAAGTTAAAAAGCCCGGTAATAAAGAGCGGGGGATAACTACGATAGCGGTAATAAGTAGGATATAATATCTTGCTTATAGGCGGCTTATAAGGCTAGTAAGTAAAATAGGAGACTTAGCGGAGGATTAAAAATAGTATAAAAAGGGTAAGTAGGATAATAATATAAGATAAAGCCCGAATAAAGCTAGTCTTTTATAATATATCTTATTAAGGAACTTAAGCATTCCTTAGCGCGGAGACTCCTTATTACTTAATAAGGGCCTAAATATAAGCCTTAAAGGAAAGTTAGAAAAACGTTACTATAAGTTTTAGCTAAACGTATTAATCGCCTTAATAAGAATAAAGCCGCACGACTAAATATAAAGTAAGGATTTACGATAAAGCCGCTTACTAACTATCTTAAGCTGCCTAGCTACTATTAGCCGGATAGGCTAAAAAAACTATTAAAAGGATAAAGATAGCGCACTATTAATACGGCGTAAAAACGTTACTACGAAGCTATTACTTAGCACCCCCTTTACTTTATCCTTACTTTAAACTAATAAGGACGTTAGCTTTTCTTTCTTACTTAAGGGAGTTATTATAAAATCTAAACGGCTATGCCCGGACTCTTTACTTTACTCTTAAAGAAGCCCTATAAAACCTTATAACGGGAACGCTTAAAGCACGCACTATAAAGGCTCGCTTAAAGAGATATAATAAATATTACCGGTCGGACTTCGCTAAAGTTTCCGGGATATAACTATAAAAGGTTAAGAGCCTACTTAACTATAATTTACGATATTTTTAACTATAAGAGATACTATAGAAACTATTAAGCGGATACTGCCGGTATCTTTAAGGGATGTTTAGGGATTTCCGCGGGATATCCTAACTATAGTTCGACCCGTTTTTAACTATAAAAGCACCTTAAAAGACACGGGATAAACCTTACCGCGATTTTTAAGGGATATTTAGGGATATTTAAGGGATTTCCTTAATTATAGTCTATAGTGTTTTTAACTAGGCTTATACTTAGTTTATTTAGCGATTTTATAAGGATATCTATAGTTTATTTTACGTACTATAGATAGTATAGTTAAAGATCCTTAAATTTAGCTTAAAGAACTAAGTATAAAGTAGCTAGCTATGCCTTTAAGAATAGATAAGCTTTTTACTATTTTTAAACCCTTATATACGTTTATATATAGTAATTAGTCCGTTATACTAGCCCGACTAGCGGTAATTAGTCCGTAGTACTAGCCCTAACTAGCGGTAATTAGTCTATAGTACCGGCCTTAACCGGCGGTAATTAGTCCGCGCCTTATCCCCTTATCCTTACGCCGTAGGGCGTAGTAACAAAGCTGCTTTTAAAATTTAAGGAAGTGTTATTTTAGTAGTAATTTAATATTTAAGGAAGCGTTATTTTAGTAGTAATTTAATAAGACTATTTGCGACTTATTAATTTAAGGGGATAAAATCGATAGAAAATATATTCCGAAGGAATTCTTACTTAGCTTAGTAGTTATAGATTTTAACGTGCTTTAAGGCTATTTTAATCTTTAGGATTTTTAAGGTAACAAGGCGTATAGTCTGTTTATTATTATAGAAAATCGTAAGGATTTTAATATTTAGTTTAAAGGAGATACTAAAAAAAAGGCGTGTAAAATTAAGATAAGTTCTTTCGCTATATTTAAAAAAGCTAAAAGCTTTACTTCTATAAAAAAGGTAGTAACTATATATTACTTTTTAATAAACTAAGCGATAGGTCTATTAAAAAGGCTTATAACTATTACGGAGTAAGTAAAGGCTAGTATATAGGTACCGTCCGTAGTATTATAATAACAAGCTATAAAAAGCCTGCTTATATATAGTAAGTCTATGTTTATATATATAGACCCGGCCCTCCTTATATAATAAGGCTTAAGCTATAGCTTAAGTCCTTATAACCTTATAAGTTTAAGACTTTAATATAATACCTTTACTTCTTATACCGCGCTATATAGCCTAGAGCTATTATAAGGGGTTATTAGCTATTATAAAGGACTGCTTAGTCCGCGGCCTAGCAGGCGCTAAACTCGCGTTATAGTAAGTAAGGCCGTATAATAAAGAGTTTAATAGCCTTACCCGCCGCCGCCGCCCGCCCTTAATTAGGCGGCTACTTATTAAGAAGCCCGTCTACTTATTAAGCAAGCACCTCGTCCGCCTTTAATAGCTTAGCGGGGTTTTAAGCGGCCTATCCGCCGTTATAGTATTCTACGCTTTAAGTTAAAGACTAAGAGGTATAAATACCCCGTCTTTTCGCTTTTAACCTTTCTTTCCTTCCTCTTCCTTTTAAACTTATAATAATAGTAATAGCAGCGGTAATAATAGCGGTAGTAATAATAATAGTAATAATAATACTATAAGTATCGCCTTTTTATATATAAAGTAAATGCCCTTAAGCTAACCTTTATAAAAATAATATATTATTTATATTATTAATACTTATATTAAAGCTCTTTAACGAGCTTAAGGCTAAGTGCTATACTTATACCGCTACCGCCGCTTATATCGCCGCCGCCTCCTTAGCTATACTTATACCGATAATACTCTTATAAGTAACTACGCTATTGCCGGCCCCCGCGACTTTACCTTTTAGTAGCCCCCTTATTACCCTTAAAACCGCTAAGTTTAGCGCTATAAGTCCGCTCCCTTAAGTACGCTATCTTTATACTAACCTTATACTTTAGTATAAGCAGTAAGTATTGCTTAGCGCCGCTTATAATAAGTCTTATATACGCTACTTATTAAGCAGCTATGCTTATTATAAGTAAGTAAGTCGCTTTAATAGTAACTACTTTACTTATACTTATACTAGCTGCGCTTATAAAGCGGCTTTAGCTATTTTTATTATTATTAAGTTAGCTTAAAAAGCTAACCTTAATAATAAAGCGGTTAAAGTATAATTAAAAACCGCCGCCGCTACTTACTATTACTTATACTCGCTTAAGTAGATAAGCTATATACTTAAGTAAGTCCCCCCCTTTTTTTCCTCCCTCCTTACTACGCCCGCTATAGCGACTAATACTAACTATCCTTAGTTAAGAATACCGCTTATATAGCGCTATTAACGGTGCCTTTATCCGTCCCCGCTACTCCTATCCCGGCCGTTTATACTACTTATTATAGCGCTGCCGCCGGCCTTATTATGCCCGCCGCCGCCGCCGCCTCTTTTAACTTATTTACCGCCGCCGCCGCTTAGATATCCGGGCTAAAAGGCTATCTCCGCGCTTTAAAGGCCGCCGCCGCTAACCTTAAGGAGGAGGGGGAGGAGGAGGAGGGGGAGGATAAAGATAATAATAAGGAAGAGACTAAAAACGAGGATAAGTAATATAAGCCTTAATCGCTTAAGCTAAGCGGCCTTAAATATAACTCCTCTTTCCTTTCCGCTTTATAAGACGCTATAAGTAATAAAAAGGCTAAAGTTACTTTCTATTTCCGCTTAAAGGGGAGCTATTAATTACTAAGCTTATTATTTTTATTTACTAGCTTATAAAAAGCTTTAAACTTATTTAAAGCGTTAGCGCTTATAAGCTCTTATATAAGCTCTTAAGTTAAGTTTAAGTAGCTATACTACTTAATAAGCACCTCCCGCTACTTACTTTTACTTACTTTCTTTTAATAAGCTACTTTTACCTTTTTAATTATAAATTCCTTTTTCTTTTTAACTAAGATTATAAAGGGCTAAAGGTTTATAACCGCTTAATTAAGTAAGGGGTTTTAAGCCGCTTAGTATAATAAGTCTATATTAATCTTATTATATATCCTTAAAAGTAACTTTTTAAGCTTTATAACTTATAAGCTAATAACTCTCCGCACTATAAACTTTATATATAGCTAATTAAGCTTTTTTTTAAGCGGCCGGATTAATAGTTAAAAAGGTTTAACTAAACCTTATTTTTTAATACGAAACCTTTTACTAAAGACTTAAACTTATTAGTATGCCGCTCTTAATCTTATGCGGCTACTACTATTACTAATTAGTAATAGTTTATAGTTTCCTTAAGTTTTTAAACTAAGTAAGTAGCTTAAGCCTTTAGTAAGGCGGTAAGGTGCTTTTTTACTACTATATCTACTACTTAAAGTATTAAGAAGGGGGGTTTAAAGCCGTATAATATAAAAAAAGGGGTTATGCTAATAAATACTTAAGGCCTACTATTTAAAGTAAGCTACGCGGCTAAGAGCTAATAGTCTTAGTCTGCTTAGTTCCGGGCTACTACGGCTTATAAGTAAGCTTATACCTTTTAATTAACGCGTTTTAAGCCCCCGTTAGTCTATAAGTAATATATAGAGCTAAGTAGCTAAGTAACTTAAAGTAGCTTATAAAGGTGCTACTAAAAGCGCTTTATTTAGTTAAAGCCCTTATTGCTTATAATTAAAGTAGGCTAGCTAAATATCCGCGCTTAGTATTAAAAGAAACGTTTTATATATACCTCCGCTTTTATAAAAAGCATTCGCTTAAGCACTACTTCTTTATTAAAGCGGTCTTTAATAACTTATATATAGCGATTCCCCTTTAATATAAGCAGAAGGTCTATTATAAAATCTATTTAAATATATATTTAAAACTAGTCTAAGATTAATAGCTACTTAAAAAGCTCTTTATAAAGCGCTTACTAAATCTTTATATAGCTATAAGTATTATAATTATAAAGGAAGTAACGTACATAATACTATATAAAGGGCTAATAAAAGTCCCTTATAAGCCTTACTACTATACCTTACTAGCCGGGGTAGCTAATAATACTAAAGTTATAGATTAGCTATATTAGCTTCCTTTAAAGCTTGTTCCTTAGCTTATCTTCCGGTAAGGCGTTTCTCTTATCGGCTTCCGTTATATAAGAGGCGCCTAGCACTTATAACCTACCCTTTTAGCGGAGGTGCACCTTTAAATTAATATAGTAGTCCGCTACCTATACCTTTAATCGTAGCTTTAAATCTAAGGAACGTGCGCTAAATTTTATAGCGCGCCGTACGCTCTTATACGTGCGGTCTTAAGAAGCTAGCCTATCCTAAAAACGCTAAAGGCCCTTATCTTAAAAGACCCTCGCCGCTTAAGCGCTTAAGCCGGCCTAGTCCCCCGAACTTAGTACTTAAGGAGGCGCTAATAAGGAGGGCGGGATACCCGCTTTTAACGTAGCGGGCGGGTTTACTTTATTAAACGAGGGGGTTAAAGGCTCCTTAATAAGGGCACTAAATAAAGGGGTTAAAGGCTTCTTAATAAAGAAAACCTAAATATACGTATATAACGCCGCTTATAAAATAAGCTATAGATCCCGCGCTTAAATATCCGCGTTTATAGTACGGTCTTAGTCTTATTAAGAAAGCGCGTTTAAAATAGCGGAGTCCTAACCCGGCCTATACTTAATTTAAAAGTTAAAGCGGGATAAGTACTTAGCTTAATAAGCTTACCGCTTAAAAAAGTGCTAGTAGGTTATAAAATACTTAAAGTTCCGGTAGTTTATAAGGACTTTCAAGCTTTTATAACTATAAAGCTCCGCTTATTATTACTTAAGATAGCTAATAACAAAAAGTATCTTTTTATTATAAATAGCGTAGTTCCTTTCCGCTAAAGTTAGCTTCTTTAAGTAAAAGGCTATAAGCTACTTCCGCCCCTTTACCTCTTATAAAAGCGTGCCCTTAAGCGCTTAGCTGCTATAGTTTGCTTTTATTATAGTAGTGCGGTTAAAATTCTATTAAAGTAGCACCGGGGCCTATAAAAATAAGTCTTTAAGCGTACGGAATATACCTTTTTATATAAGTCCTTAACGAAAGGCTACCCTTTCTTTATAATTTCGTATAATAGTATAACAATTTTAAAAAACCTATAGATAAATATATAGTAATATTTAGCAAAGGTTAAGAAGCTCTATATACTAGTTTATATTATTAAGGTATCTTAGTCTTAAATCGCCTATATCTTAACGGGGTCCGCTTAAATGCCCGCGCTAGTATAAATTATAAACTTAAGGTATTTTACACGCTTAACCTTAAACTTATACTTATCCGGATTAAGGTATAAGCCGTATAAGTAAAAGCGGTTTAAGACTTTTTATACTTTCTATATATAGTCTTTATATAAGCCGCTACTATAAATAAAGATATTATTAATATAAGTAAAGGCGAACTTATTAAGGAAGTCGTAAAAGACGTTATTAATCTAACGTTAAAAGGTAGCCGCAGCCTTAGTAAAACTAAAAAGGGTTACTAGCTACTTAAATAAGCTATAATAAGTATAGAAGGCCGTCTTTTACCCCTTACCCTCTATAATCCGCACTTTATAAAACGCTTATATAACGTTAAGCTTAGTAAACTACTTTGCCTTTAATAAGTTATAAAGCGTATTAAAGATTAAGGGGAGCGGGTAATAGTCCGGCCGTGTAATTATATTAAGGGCCTGATAGTTATAGTAAAAGCGGATTCCGCCTTTTAGTTTTTAAACGAAAAGCACCGAGGCGCTTACCTTAAAGCTACTTACTTAAATAAACCCCTTATTTAAAAGGTCTAAAAGGGTCTTCTTAAGTACTAATAACTCGGCCTATAATATACTATATAATAGCTTAAAGGGCGCCGGGAACTCCTTTCCTTGCTTATCTATATAGATAAGGATCTTATAATTAACTCCCGGCTTATAAAGGTTAAGCTTATTAGCTTTATGCTTTATAAAAAGGGGTAATAAGTCGTAAAAGCGCTATAAGATTACCCTTTATAAGTCCGTAAGCGATTTTAGCGTCTTAGTCTTTAAGGCCTTATTAATATTTATAAGGCTTATAGCGTAAATTACTATATTTAAAGCGGCCTTACCTTTTTAGTATATAAGCCGTTTAACTATGCTTATAAAGGCTAAGGCGAGCACCTTAAAGGCGTCGGCTAGTCTTAACATAGCCCTTATTTTCTTAAAGGCGCCGTTAATATAGCGTAGCTATATCTCCGCTAAGCTAAACTATAGCCTTTTTTAGTATAAAACTAAGAAGGACTATATATATATAAGCTAAGGCTTCTTTAAGATTAAAAAGAATTTAAGCTTTAAGATTACATATACTATAATAAGCCTTAAGTAGCCGGCTACTTTTATAGCTAGCTAAGTAATACCTTTAATCTCTATACCCTTTATTACGCTTAAGGCGCTTTTTACTTAGCGCGGGGTATTCCTCTTTATAAGCACTTATATTTAACGTGCGAACGAGTTATTTATTATAGTATAATACTAATATCCTTTATTTATAAGAGCGGTAAGAGATTTAGATTAATTAAGCATAACCTATATTAAAGTAAGATCCTCTTTTATATAGGCTACTAGCTCCTGCCTTACTTATATTAATAACTATAGCTCCGGGGCCCGTTTTTACTTAAAAGCTATTCTTTTCCCTCCGCCTTATAAAAGGCAAGGTCCTTATTATTTAAGGCGAGCTAAGGTAGTATATTAACCGCTATAAAGCGGATTCTTATAAAAAGACGCTTCACCGGCTTATATAAGCACTTTATAGCGAAGTAAGAGCCCGCTTTATAGTATAAGCATTAGTTATTAGCACGTTGTTTTTAGATCTTATCGCTAAAGACTTATTTAGCCCGCTATTAAAAAGACTAGCCCGCTAGTATAAAAAAGGTTAAGGTTATAAACGCCTTCTTTAAGCGTTTTACATAGTTAGTCCTTATCGCGGTTATAAAAGTATTGCTATTAACGTTAATAGTAAGCGCGTCTTATAAGAGGGGGGTAACCTTATTCTCGCTATATAAAGTACGCTTTTATAACTTTTAAAAGTAAGGCGTTTATTAAAAACCTTAAGCTACTTTTATAAGGCGGCTAATATACTCGCTATATATAAATAGCATAATAATAAGGATAAGTAGCTCGCGGAGTATTAAGGTAATTAAGTTTTATAGCTATATTAGCTTCGCGCTATCTTCTTATATCGTAGTACTTACCGCTTAAAAGAGAGTCTCCTTAAACTTAAGGAGGAACTCCTTAAAGGACTATCTATCCTTTTATTTAAGGGTGCGTAGCCTATCCTACGCCTTTTCTTATTCTTATAAATTGCTAAACGCGTAGATAAGGTGCTAGAAAAAGTCTTAAGGGTCTTAAGAGCTATTATAGCCCCCTTTTTCTTAAAAGCCCGTGATCCTCCGTATTTAAGGCTTTAGTAGCGTATATAAGAGCGCGTACTAAACGGCGCTCCGGCTGCTATTAAGGCCGTATTCCTTATTAGTATAGTATTTTACCTATAGCCGGCTAAGGAAGAAGTAAAAGCTCTCCGGCTTCTTATCCTATATTAGCTATAAAAGCGGCTTTTATACTATAGTAATTATAAGCGCCGTTCTTAGCATAGTAAATACTATAAAGGTTAAAATAAGCTTTATAGTCGGCCCCTTTAATGCGGCGAAGAAGTTATCTTTTTAGCCGGCCGACGTACCCTTTAACGCCTTTAAAGCGTTCCGTAATAACTTTATAATAGCGTCGTCCCGCTTTACTTAAGGCGGAGCTCCCGCTATTATACCGTTAAATAAGTTTATAATTAATAGCTTATACTATTATAAAGTAAGTAAAGGCTAGTATATAAGTGCCGTCTGTAGTATTATAATAATAAGCTATAAAGAGCCTGCTTATATATAGCGGGTCTGTATTTATATATATAGACCCGGCCCTCCTTATATAATAAGGCTTAAGCTATAGCTTAAGTCCTTATAACCTTATAAGTTAAAGAGTTTAATAATAACGTATCCTTAATTAGATTTTTTAGTTTTAAGGTTGTTTATAAAAGCTATATCCGTAAAAGTAAGTAGCTCCGGGTTTTTAGTATTAAAAACCTTAATACTAAAATAGTATAAGGAATAAAAGTAAGAAATAAAGGACTTTATTAGCTATATATATTGCTAGGAAGAATTTTATATAAATTCTACAAGGGTATTTAAGGCTTTAAAGATATTTAGTCTTGTAAAAGTTGCTAAAATATTTATAGATCCTATAAAGGATTAGTAGTAATAGATTTCTTCGTTAAATATAATAGCTATATTCTTCTTTAAGGTCTTAAGAATAAGAAAAAGGGACTTTTTTAAAATAAAGGGGTCGAGGTTATATATATTACGTATTTTATCGATATATATAAACTAGCTATTATATAGCTTTTAAAGCTACTAGTCTTTAATAAGATGTAGTCTTAAAAAGAAAGTAAGGGTGCTATTATTAGTAAGGGAATACGTTTTTTTAAAACGAGATATAAAGTCTTTAGCTTTCTTTTTATCTTCTATATAAAATATAATAATAATATCGTCGCGATAAAAAAAGGTAAGTATAAAATTCGCTATAAAGATATAAGGCTCCTTAAAGTACTATTAAAGCTATAAGGAAATTAAAGTCGAAAAAAGCTTTTTTTACTAAAAAAGGGGTAACTATTAAAGTCCGTAAAGGGCTTTTACTAGCTATAATACGTATTTAAGTATTTTAAATCTATTAAGAAAAGAGACGTAGATCTTCTTATTAAGGTCTGCGTTAATAAATACGTTATTTATATTAAGAGATCGGGTCTTAAGGTCGAATTTTACTACTATAGCTATAAGAATATAAAAATTTCTTACTACTAAAGTAGCTATATAAGTTTCTTTATTATTATAAAGCTATAAGTCTCCGCGTATATAAAGGCAGGCCTTAACCCTTTATAGATATCTATGCTTATTAAATTTATAAGTAAAAATCTAAGCTAAAAGTAAGGGTTAAGTAGTTGCTAAATCTCGAGGCGTATAATTAAAGAAAAGGCCTTCCTTATAAATAAGAATTTTTACTTTACTTTTCCGGCTTCTTCGAAATCTTTACTAAATCGGTACGTTGCTAAGTCTAACTAAATTTAAGGGAGGGGCGGTAAATCTCTACTATATATCCTCTTTTTCTAAAAAGCGGGGGAAAAAGTATTAAATATAGCTTATAAAAGCTATAAGAAAGAGGGCGATAAAAAAGCGGTAAAAGCAGTATAATTCCCTATAAATCGGGAAGCTTAAGAGGGTCTAAGGGCAAAAATTAGATCTTATAAAATTTCTATTATATCCTCTTAGTCTTATATATTCTTTAGTGTCTTTTCCGCTATAAGAATATTAGTTATTCTGTTAAAATTAATACTTTAAGGCGGGCGGCTTAGAAGCTTAATTTAAAAGATATTACGTATAGTGTTTTTATTAAGGAAATTATCATCGGAAGGCGCCTTTTAAAGCTCTTTAATAGTATATTTTGCGTATTTATAGCAATAAGTTCCGGCGAGGAATATAGAGCCGGAAGCTGCGTATTAATAAGAGGATTCGACTTTGTGGTTTATATCGCGTCCTACGATTAAATTTTAGTACTTTAACAATCGTCGTATATAGCATTATTATAATTTATAATATATAATTAGAATACGTATTCTATAATCGATATAAGGTCTTATATAGGTACCGTCTTAATAAAGAAAGACCGCTTATTAAAAGTAATATTTTATACCTTCTAAACCTTTTATTAAGAAAGGATAAAAATTTAATAGATATTAATAAAGTCGTAGCTAACGAAGAAGCTGACTTTTATGTGTTTTTTAAGCTTAAGGTCTCTTTTTACGGTGTTTTTAAGAGCCTTTATTATTAAGGAGTAAGCTTTATAGCTATATATATAAATAGTAAAAAGATTAAAGGAAAGAGGGGGAATTACCTTACTATTTTCTATAAGCTAGGATTATAGTTTCTTAGTAAGGGAAGTTTAAGGACTTTAAGGAGTCTTTTAAGACGTCTTATTATAAAGGAAAGTAGCCGTTTTCTAAATTTTTAGCTAAAAGGTAATAGGTAAATTTAAGGAAATTTGCATTATATAGGCCTTTAAGGAAATTACCCCCCTAGCACGCTCTATAAAGCCGTTTTAGGCTAGTATATAAGGGGCAGAAGCTTTATTAATAATCTTTTATTTCGTATGAAATTCTTAGTATTCTTTTTATAAGGCTTTATTATTATCTTTATAAATTTTATAAATAGTAAGGTTTAATTGCCTCTATATAAAGCTTTAAATGCTAGTAAGATAGTTAAAAAGCTCCTTCGATATTAAATTCAGAAAGGTGGAAAAGAAAATTAAGTTAGTGAAATCGTCCTTAATAAGGAAAGCAACCTTCTTCTTATTATAAAAATCCGGTAGCGAAAAAGGGTTGTAAGAAATCCGATAAAAAGGCTTAATATCCTTTATAGCTAGTTATATACGTAATATAATTTCCTTCGCTTTCTTAAGCCTATAAAGCTTATAGTTAAGGATAGTAAAAGATATAAGAATAGATATACCCTTACTAAAAAGAGTTTTTCGCAACGCCTACTCGTTAAAGTGTCTTAATCTTTTATGCTAAAGCTAAAAGAAAGAAGAAGACGTAGTCGTAGTAAGTTCCTTCTTTTCTTCTGTTAAGAAAGAAGAAAAAGAAGATAAGGAAGAAGATAAAGAAGGAATCGGGGTAGAAAAAAAGCTGCCTTAATTCCGTTATATTTAATAACGTATTGATTATATAATAGCTATATTTTATAGACTTCCTTAGTAGCAATAGGTATACTGCCTATTTAAGGATTTTAGTAGATTCTTACTTTATTTTAATTTTAGTAAGAAAGTAACGCTTATTTAAAAAGTAAGTATAAAAGCAACGTTATTTAATTAAAACAATCCGGTAGAAATTCGCATAAAGACGGTGCTATATCCGGGGATTTAAGACTCTCTAAAGCCCGCTAAGGCTAAGGCTTACGTTCGTATGTAATTTAAAGATCGGTCTTAAGCGTTGTAAATATAGCTATTAAATCCGCAATTAAGGATAAATGAATTTTTAAATAGGTACGTCTATACGGGTACTTATAATATAGTAAGAGAGGCCGTTTTAGCTATAGCTACGGCCTATACTAAAGTATTTATTAAATCCTGGTTTTCTAAGGATTTAGAATCCGATTAAAGATTTACGGAAGTGGATTTCTATTTCTCGGCCTTACGAAAGGCGGTTTTGACCGAGGCTTTATTGCGAGGGATAGTAAGGAATTCGTCGATTCTTTTTTAAATTTCTTTATTTGGTTTTTAGCCGTTTAGTCGTATTTCTTCGTTATAATAAAAATAGTTTATATTATAATATCCTTTCTTATAAAGGCAAAAAGGCAATAAAGGAGCCGAAAAAGAAAAAGAAGGGTCTTTTAAAAAGTGGCCTTAAAAAGTAGTAAAGGAGGTGGATTTTAATCTCTTTATTAATTTCGTAGCTTATTGCCTTTTAAAAATCTTTAAAATTTCAATGCCGTTTAAACAAGTCTCTTACTACCCGTTTTTATCCTATCTCGCTTCGTTATCTATTTAGTTAATCTAATAATTAGTAAAAGAGCTATTAAGGTAAAAAACAGCCTTTAAAAAGCTTTACTTAAGGCGTAGGTCTTATGCCTTTAAAACCTACGTTCTTTTTATATTCGTAAGGGCCTTTAGCTAATTTATAATTTAAGTAACTAATTTTATTCGATCCGGTTAAGATAAAATCTTTTAAGAATTCGTAAGGGCTTTTTTTTCCTTATTCTTTAAAGAGGGCTATACCTATCTTAATAGTAAGGAAAGCTTTGTAAAAACGTCGTAAATATCTACGTTTATAGAATAGTAATTTTTCATGTTTCTTATAATATATTGCTATAAAGTAAAAAGGGCCTGTTATTAGTCTTTATAGCTTTATAAATTAGTTCGATACTTAAGGTAAAGGAACTTATAGGTTTTTAAAGTATTAATAAAAAGGTTAGTAATCTCCTCTGCTTAAGGATTTACTTATAAGACTAAGTGTTCCTTTAGAAGCTATAAAAAAGGCTTTTTTAAGGTAACTAAAAGATCGATTTAATCCTAAATTCTATAAAAAGTAGCGTATTTCTAGATTGTTAAATTCTAACGCTCTTAGTTAAAAAGGCCGTTAAAGGCGGTTTCTTTTAAAGAACTTACAAATTCTATTATTTTAATAAAGGGGGAAAAGGGTAAATAAGGCGGCGTAAATAAAAGTGCTTTTATAAGTGATTTTCTATAAGGAGAGCGTTTTTTACTCTTAAAAGGCGTAATCGACTAGTAAGGGCATAATAAAAGAAAGGTGCCGTAATAACTAATTTTTTCTCTTATACGTAGTTAAAGAGATCTAAGCTTATAACTCCTAAACGTAAAGAAGGCCTATTTAGGGCATTTAGTAAAAGAGTAATTTATATAAAGAGAATTAGATTATAAATAAAAAGTAGGAATAGGTAACTAAGTAATAAAGCTCTTATATTGTTATTTTAGTAGCTATTTAATAGCTTTTATATAATAAGGTGTGATTTAAAATAAGCAGGGCAATAATAAACAGTTTAATAAAGAACAACGAATAATAAATAGTCCGTATTAAAGAAAAGGTTTAAAAAATGTCTATATACTTAAAAGGAAAATAGCCTTTAGTTTATACGTAGTTAAAAATTAAGAGAAGCCTTAAAGAGGCTAAAATTAAGGGAAGCCTTAAGGAGGCTTATACTATAGCTACTGCTACTACTACTGCTATTGCTACTATTATTATTACTGCTATATCGAGGAATGGATATAATACTATAATCCCTTTCTTACTTTAAAAAGCCTTTATTTAAACTTTAAGAGGAACGCGATAAACGTTTAGTTCTCGCTTTCTTAAATTATACGGATAGCCGCTATAGCCCGCGATTAAATATCTATATTAAAGTAAATTAAGTTAAGGTACTTAAAGAACTCTTATTTCTTATAGCTTTAATTTATATTAATGCTAGAATAAGTCGCTATAGTTTATTATAGCTTTATATTTAAGTAGTTATAAATTAAGTAAAACCCCTTTTTTTAACTTAAAAAGAAGTCTTAGTTAATTTTATACCTTTTTTATATATATTATACTTAAGGTATAAAGTAGTAATATTAGCTATTAAACTTTTTAGTACTAAGAGTAGCTTTTACTAGTTCTTTTTTATCGCTTTTCTTTATCGTAAGTATTATAGCCCCCGCTATTATATTATAAGGTAATATTAAGCTACTTCTTAATAAAGTCGCCTCTTTTTCTATATATATTCTTATTAACTTTTTTAGCTTTTATATTAAGACTTTAAATAAATTTATTAGCTATTAAATTTACTATTAGCTTACTTAAACTTAGTATCTTATTTTAATAGCCTTTACTTATAATAAGAGAATTACTTACTTAATATTACGGGCTATACTATAAAAAGTGCTATAAATATACTATAATAAATAACTTAAGGTTAGGCTAATATATAGCTAAAGTTATAAAAGGCTTTACTTAAACTTAGCTTAACCTTAACCTAAACTTAACTTAAGTACGGGCTACTTAAACGACTTTTATAAAGTAAGAAGCTATATAGCTTAAATAAATATTTCCCCTTTCTCTTTTTAGCTTTAAATAAAGAATTTTTTAGCTATATACTACTAAACTAAGTATATACTAGCCCTTAATATATTTCAAGCTTCTTTTAGATAAGGTTATATAACTTAAAAAGAGACTTACTAATAACGATATAGCGTAAGTAAGAAGGCTACTTAGCGTAAGGGGGCTATATTTAAAAAGAGTAAGAAGGAGGGCTAAAAGAGGCCGATGTTTAAATAAGGGTTAAATAAGCGATCCTCTTACTATAAGTAAAAGCTATTAAAACGAGCTACTAAGTTTTAATAAGCTAGTAGTAAATCTAATAGCTAATAAGCTAATTCGGGGCTTTAATATAAAGGGTAAAAGAGATAATAAAAACGCGTATATAAGGAGGGGCCGGCTTATAAACTAATAGCTTAATACTACCTTATAATATAATAGCGGGGGCTATAACGCCTATAATAAAGAAGGAAGTAACGAAAAAAAAATCCTCTTAGCGCTAAGAAAGTTTAATAGCTAGCGTCGCTACTTTATACTTTAAGCACAATATATATAAAAAAGGTACGAGATTAACTAAGACTTCTTTTTAAGCTTAAAGGAGGTTTTTTACTTAATCTATAACTACTTAAATATAAAGCTATAATAAATTATAGCGACTTATTATAGCATTAAAGTGGATTAAGGTTACGATTAATAAAAGTTCCTAAAGTACCTTAACTTAATTTACTTTAATATCGATATTTAATTATAAGCTATAGCGGTTATCTATATAATTAAATCAGGTAAGAACTAAACGTTTGCGGCGTTTTTCTTAAAGTTCGAATAAAGGCTCTTTAAAGTAAGAAGGGGGTTATAGCTATATAATATATAGATCGTGTTTTTAAAAAGCGCTTTAAGCTTTTATCTTAAGGAGGTACTTATAATAATCGACTTTTTAACTTTAAGCTTCTTAGTATATACTAATCGGGTAGTATAGATCGCTATAAAGCTTAAAAAAGTTTAGTAACCTAAGTAGCTATTTTAAAGCTAAAAGAAGGTAATAAAAGGGGCGACTTAAAACTAAAAGAACTTAAAGGGCGATACCTTAATTAGTAAAATTAACGCTATAACTTAACTAAAAGGAAGATAAGGCCGGCTTAATATATAAAAGTATTTTACTTATAGAATAATAAGGTATATTGCCCGCTTTTATAAAAAAAAGGAACCTTATAAGTAGGTATAACTATAGCTAAGGAGGTAATTAAAGTAAATTCCGACTTAAGAAAAGAGGAACCTTAGCGCGAAGTTAAGCGTAAAAAAAGAAAGAGAAATAGTAAACGGCTTAAAAGTTAATAAGAAAGTACTTTATACTAAACTTAGTACTACTTAAGGTTAGTATTAATAAGAAAAAAGGGCTTAACGCACTTATAGATATAGGCTATAACTACTATACCGCAATAAGTAAGAGGGTAGTAATAAAGCTATAAATACCCTTTTTAGATAGGATAAGGAGGCTACTATAGCATTTCTTAAAAAATATACTAATACTTTAAACGAAGAGGATTATAGCGTTTAAGATAAAGATTAATAAGCACTTTAAATAAATATTTGCTTATATAGTACCGGAGTTAAGCTATAACGTATTTTTAGGAGACTATAAATAAAGAAGAATAAAGTAATTTATAAGACTAAGGGAGACTAAATTTGGTATAGAAAAGCGGGGATTTAAATCGGCCTTTAAGAGTTAAAGGAAGCCGCGAAGATCGCGAATATTTAAGAAGCAAAGCTAATAAGCGCCTTTATTTTTATAGCGGAGTATTAATAAGAAAAGGCTTAAAAGGATAGCTAAAAGCGGCAATAAGCGCTTAACATAAAGGTAGTTTTAATAAAGAATATAAAAAGGGCCTTTTAGCCGAATATACTTATTAACTTAGTAAACTATATCCTAGCTTAAGCACTATAAGCTTACTTAAATTTCTTCGCGCTTATAAAAGCGCTTAAGTAGCTCTTATTTTAACTAAGTATAGACTATAAGATTTACTTTACTTAAAATAAAGATAGTAAGGAACCGCTACTACTATAAAGGCCTTTATATAATATATTAAAGGAAGAACTCCTTATCCTTTAAAAGACTTTAAATAAGTTATTAAAGGCAAACCTTATCCGCTTAAGTAGCTTATAAGCCGCGGTATTAGTATTATTTATAAGAAAAGCTAACGGCCGCCTATACTTTTACTATAACTATTAAGCCTTAAATATAATTATAAAAAGAGATTAGTATATACTACTATTAATTATAAAAACGCTAAGGATATTAGCGAAAGTATATTAGTTTTTAAAACTTAATATTATTATAGCGTTTTATAAGATGAAAATCGCAAAGGGCTATAAGTTTAAAACGGCCTTTTAAATAAAGTTTAGACTATTTAAGTAGTAAGTATACTTATTTAGCCTTATAAAAACGCTAGCTACCTTTTAACGCTATATTAACAAAGTGCTAAAAGACTACCTTTATAAGTTTATTATAGTATATATAAATAACGTTTTTATTTACTTATTTAAGTCACTTTATAATAATAAAGGTAAGGTAGCGAAGGTACTTTAAAAGCTATAAAAGGTAGGCTTTATACTAAACTTATAAAAATACGACTTAATAATAAAAAAAGTAAAGTACTTAGGTTTTATAATATAAGCTAAGGGTAAGGTTAAATATAACTTAAAGAAGATTTAAGTTATTTAGATATAATAAGTGCTAAAAAATGTAAAAGACATTTAAAGTTTCTTTAAGTTTATAAATTACTATTATACCTTTATCCCGCTTTATGCTAAGGCCTTATAGTTTTTAAATAGCCTTTATAAAAAAATATAACCTTTTTATAGACTAATAAGCACTAAGCTACGTTTAAATTTATTTAAGAGGTATTTTATAATATGCTAATACTATAACTATATAACTTTAAGAAAGAAATATATTCTTAGAGGCAGACTACTTTAAGTATATAATAAGCGGTATATAAATATATAAATAAGGCTAAGTAATATATAATACTTAATAAGTTTTTTCTTAAAATAACTTAATATAATAAAGTATAACTACTTAATTTATAATAAGGAGTTACTTATAATTATAAGATACTAAGACTTTTAAAGGGTAAAGTTATATAATATATTAGCGTTAATAGTATTAATAAACAATAAAAATCTAAAGTACTTTATAATAAAGGAAAAGTTAAATAAAAAGTAAAGTAAATAAGTAAAAAAGCTTACTTTATATAACTTTATATTAAAGTACCGCTTAAAGAGATTAGCTATAATACTTAATGCTTTATCGCGCTATAATTAAGATAAGCTAAAAAGGGTATTTAAAAAAAGAACGATAATATATATAGTTTAAATAATCTTAAATAGCGCGCGATTAATAAGATATTAAGTTCTTTTAAGCGGTAAGTATATAAACCTCCCGCGATAATTAGTATAAAAAGAGTATATAGTCGCGATAATATAAGTAAAGAAGGAGAATATAAAGTTAATCGCTTATATAAATAAGGTAAATAACCTTATACTTTAATCTAAGGGCGGGGCAAATAAAAGCGGAGTTTAGCTAAAACTTAGCTTAAACTTAAGCTAAGATATACTTAAGAAATACGTATAACTAGCTTATATATTTAATAAATAAGATATATAAAAGCGATAAATAGAAATATTATAAAACGATAAAGAGTATTAAGTAGTATTTTAAGTAGTGCGGAATAGTAACTAGTTACTCGCTTTAAAATAATAATTAAAGGTTAAAGTAAGTAAGTATATAATTAATATAAAAAGGTGCCTTTATTTAAAGGCTCTTTAAATAAAACGCTATAAGTTTAAGAATATTGTACTTAATAGACTAAGTAAGGCTTAATACCTTAAAAAAATAAAGAGCTAAATAAGCTTTAAGTATTAATTGCTTAGTAAATATATAACTTAATAATAATAAGATACTTAAAGTATAAAGGGACGCTTATAATACTAGCTTAAGAATTTTTTTAGCTAAGCTAGTTATTAATAGTACGCTAGCTTATTATAAACTACGGACTATATACTACGGAGAAATAGTGCGATAATACCGCACTACTAAAAGGTCTCGCCCCGGCCTTAGTTAAGGGTTAGAACGCTAATTATCGTCTATATACTTATATCTTTTATACCGATATACGAGTAGCCGGAGCGCTTATATCTTACGTTTTATAACAATTACCGCCTTAAAAGGAAAGATAATAACGTCCTCGTTATCTATAAGACAGGACCTCCCCGGTTTATTAAGCCGGTAGCTAAAAGCTACGCACGCTTATATTATTACGCGCGCTTAAGGGGAGCCTTATTTCCGTATAGACATATAAGTCTACTTTCTCGCGCGGGGATCGAACTTACGCTAAAGGAATTGCTACTATTTACTATAAAGAAATAGTGCGATAATACCGCACTGCTAAAAGGTCTCGCCCCGGCCTTAGTTAAGGGTCGGGACGCTAATTATTGTCTATATGCTTGTATCTTATATACCGATATATAAGTAGCTAGAGCGCTTATATCTTACGTTCCGTAATATTATATAATAAAGGCTATATATAAATATAACTTTAAAAAAGGCTCTTTTAGCTATTATTACTCTTTATATAGCTATTTATATACTTAATAATAAACTTAATAGTTAAGCTACTTTTAATAAGGATTAAAGGCTTAAAGAACTTATAAGTAATAATAAATTTGCTAATAAAAGTAATAATACTAAAAGCGATATTAATAATAAAAGTAATAGCGTGCGCTATTAAGTTTTTATAATCTTATTCTTACTTTTATAAAATATTAAAGTCTATTATCTTAAACTAAAAGATAAACTAAATAAGGTAATTTTAATAAGAATTTTATAAATACACTAAGGTTTAAAAGAAACTAGGTTTAGCTTATTACTTATAAACTAATAAAGTAAGAAAGTATATAAACTAAGAAATATATGCTTACCTTTATATATACGTTTACTATAAGTAAGACAATTAAAGGGAATAGCTACTTTACGCTTAAGTAACACTTAATAACTAAGTAATATTAATAATAAGTATAAGCCCTTTTTTCGCTATATATAAATAAAATATTAAGCCGATTTAAATCGTATAAAAGTAAAGGACCGCTTATATTAAACGTAAAAGGTATATAGGATTTCGTATAAAGAATAAAGGAGGTCGCTAACTTTCTTAAAATAGTAATCGCCGCGTTATAAGTAAGATAAGAAAAGATAGTAAATTAATTATATATACTAATAAAAAGACTTAAAGTAAATAATAAGATATAGTTAAATATAAAGAAGTATATTATAAATAGGCCTTACTAAAAGCTTAATTAGCTATACTAAAGGTATACTATAATAAAAGTAGTTAGCTTATATATAGTAAAACTTAATATATTAAGGAGAGTATATAAAAGACTATATATAGAATTCCTTTTATAAAGGAGTAAAATCCTTATACTAGCTTATCTTAATAGTAAATAAATATCTTGCTAATTCTTATACTATACCCTAGCTAATACATTGAAAAAGGAATATTTTACTAGAATTTAATAGCTTTTAATACGCTAATAGAAGACGAATATAAACTTAGTACTAGTAAAAGATAAGCGGAAAAGTCTACTTTACAGCCCGGAGAGGAATAATAATAATCCGGCGGACCGGAATTACTATAATACGCCGGAACGGCATAATAATAATCCGGCTAACACTTTTTTACGCTTATAAGAGACTCTCTTTTCCTCTCTTCTTCCTAGCTAGAACTTAGACCTTTAAGCAATTCGAATTCGCTCTTCTCGCTATCTTTTTCCCTTTTATGCTTTAGTGCCTTCCTCCCGCCTTATACTCTTAGTCCTTTACTATGCGGCGAATAACTTTTTACTAAGCTAAGTAGTTAATAATTATTAATTACTATTAGTAATTAAAGAAGATAATAAACTAAAGTATATTATAAAAAAGATTTATTAAACTTAGTAAAGATATATTAAAAAAAGGAGGTAATACTAAGTTCTTATAAAGTAATATAAGTATATTAACTTAACTTAGTAACTAATTAATAACTTTTTAAATATAATCGCCTTAAAAGAGTTTAAGGGATAGTATAGTAATATAATAAAGAATAATAAAGGCGAGGTAAAGAAATAATAGTAAGCTAAGCCGGGGAGTAAGAAAAAGAATAAAAAGAATAGTAAAGAAAAAAGAGAAAACTGAGAAAAATAAAAAGGAGTTTTAAGCTATACTTAGTAAATATTAAAATACTTTTAAATAATAAGTATAATAAAGATATATAATAAATATATACTAAGCACGAATAATAATAAGATAATTTTAATATATTATAAGTTTTAATAAGATATAAAGTAAATATAGATAAAATATATAAAGAACTATAACTTAATTTTAGTAAACTACTTATTACTAGCTAATATTAATAAATTAGCTTTAAATATTAAGGTATATTTAAGCTTAGCGCGCTATAATAGCGGTATAAGCTAACTTATATACTATAATAGTTATTAATAATATCCTTTTAGTTAATATTTATTAAAAATTAAAAATTTATATATAGGTTAGTATAATAGTTTTTAAACGTTCTTTAAGATATATAGTCTTAAAGCGTGTTTATAGCGGCGATTATATTAAGAATATATTAATATTGCATTAACGTTATATTATATTTAGTTTAAAAATAAAGATATATAAGTAAATAGTATAAATTAGTATAAGTATAAGTAAAATAATTAAAGGCTTAAAGTAAGGCTTAATTTTTAAAAGCTTTATACTAAATATCTATATTAAAAGACGCTATATATCCAATATATATAAGGTAAAGGGGGCGCTATTTAATAATACTATATAATACGCTCCGCTTATTAAGGGATAATAGCAGGCGCGAAAACTAATATAAAGGCAATAACGTATAGTCGCGAAGCGTACTAAAAGGTATAGTATAAGAAGACGCTTAAAAGCTAATAGGAGATAAAGCGCGGGTGACTATAGTAAATATATTAAGGCGCGGTATAGCGGAACTATTATAAAAAAGAGCGCGCGTATAAAAAGATTAATAATTAAAGAAAAAGAAAAAAGAAAAAGAAAAAAATAAGAAAGAAAGAGTATTTATACTTAAGGACTAGAGGTAGCAAGAAAGTAAAACGTACCTTAAGTACTAATAATAGCAGTAAGCGGAGGGGGGTACGTTATACTGCCTTAGCGCTATTTAAGATAATATAGTAATATAAATAGGTAAGTATATAACGTATTAACCGCTAAAGCATAATATTATTTAAGGAAATACGTTAATATATAATTATAAGTATAATAATAATAACTATACTAATTAATATTAAGCGTAAAGCGGTAAGTAAGGCGGCGATATTATATACCTTAATACGTAATAGCGTAAAAAGGGGATAAAATTATAAGCTATATTATAAGAAGAGCTATAGTTATATTATAGCGAATAACTTAAAGTTAAGACAATATATAGCTAAAGTCGTATAAGACCTTACTTTAACTTAGCTTAACTTTAACTTAAACTTAACTTAAGTATAGGCTACTTAAGCGACTTTTATAAAGGAAGAAGCTATATAGCTAAAATAAAGATTTCCTTCTTCTCTCCTTAGCTTTAAATAAACAATTATTTAGCTATATACTACTAAACTAAGTATATACCGGCTTTTAATACTTAACTTTCGTTTAAATATTAGCCTTTTTAGCCCTCCTTTTTACTTTCTTAAAGTATAGCTTTTTTATACTAAGTAGCCTTTTTATTAACGCTATATTATTAGTAGCAAGTCTTTTTTTAAGTTATATTACCTCGTTTAAAAAGAGCTTTAAATATATTTAAATCTAGTATATACTAAGTTTAGTAGTATATAACTAAATAATTACTTACTTTAAGCTTAGGGGAAAAAATGAAAGATTTATTTAAGCTATAGCTCTTTACTTATAAGTATTGCTTAAATAGCTTACTTTAAGGTTAAGTTTAAGCTAAGTTTAAGTAATGTCTTATCTAACTTTAGCTATATATTAGCTTAACCTTAAGGTAATTATTATAGTATAATTATAGCTCTTTTTATAGTATAGCTTATAATAATAAGACTATTTATAACTTATTAATTTAAGGGAATAAAATTAATAATAAATATATTTAAAACGAATTCTTACTTAGCTTATTAGTTAAATATTTTAATATACTTTAAAGCTAGTTTAATCTTTAGGATTTTAAAGGTAATAAGGCGTATAGTTAATTTATTATTATAGAAAATTATAAGTATTTAAATTTTTAGTTTAAGAGAAATTCTAAAAAAAAGCGTATATTAAAATAGGTTTTTTTACTATATTTAAAAAAGCTAAAAGCTTTGCTTTTATAAATAAGGTAGTAATAGTATATTGTTTTTTAGCAGACTTAGTAAAACGCTTATTTAATAAGCTTATAACGTTGCCTTAATTAGATTTTCTAGTCTTTAGGTCGTTAATATAAGCTATATCTATATAAGTAAATAATTTTAAGCTTTTAGTATTAGAATATTTAATGCTGAAATAGCGTAAGAAATTAAAGTAAGAAATAAGAGACTTTACTAATAATATATATTACTGCGAGAGAATTTATATAAATTCTACGATAATGTTTAAGGCTTTAAAGATATTAGTTTTAATATAAATAACTAAGTGTTTAATAAACCTTATAAAGGACTAGTAGTAATAGAATTTTTCTTTAAAGGTAATAGCTAAATTCTTTATTAAAGTCTTAAGAATAAGAAACAAAAACTCTTTCGAAATAAAAAGGTTAAACTTAAAAGCATTACGTATTTTATTAATATTAGTAAGCTAGCTAATATATAACTTTTAAAGCTACTAGTTTTTAATAGTATATAATCTTAAGAAAAAGATAAAAGAGCTATTATTAATAAAGGAATATATCTTTTTAAAATAAGATATAAAGTCTTTAGCTTTCTTTTTATCTTAATTTTAAAATATAATAAAATTATTATTAATATAAAAAAAGGTAAAGATAGAATTTACTAAAAATATATTAGGTTCTTTAAGGTACTATTAAATCTTTAAGGAAATAAAGGTTAAAAAGAGCTCTTTTTACTATAAAAAGTATTACGGAATCTAAATAGCTATGCTTAAACTCCTTACTTTATTCTTAAGGAAGCTTTACGGAACCCCGCGATAAGAACGCTTAAAGCACGTACTATAAAGGCTCGCTTAAGGAGATATAACGAACATTACCGGTCGGACCCCGCTAAGGTCTCCGAGATAATACTATAAAGGGTTAAGAGCTTACTTAACTATAGTTTATAATATCTTTAACTATAAAGGATACTATAAAAGCTATTAAGCGAATTTTATTAATATCTTTAAAGGAATTTTAAGGATTTCCGCGGGATATCTTAACTATAGTTTAACCCGTTTTTAATTATAAAAGTACCTTAAAAGATATAGGATAAACCTTACTACGATTTTTAAAGGATATTTAAGGATATTTAAAAGATTTCCTTAATTATAGTTTCTAGTATTTTTAACTAAGCTTATATTTAGTTTATTAAGCGATTTTATAAGGATATTTATAGTTTATTTACGTATTATAAATAGTATAGTTAAAGATCCTAAAAATTAGCTTAAAAAACTAAGTATAAAGTAGCTAGCTATACTTTTAAAAATAGTTAAGCTTTTTTTTATTTTTAAACCTTTAAATACGTTTATATATAGTAATTAGTTTATTATACTAGCTTAACTAGCGGTAATTAGTTTATAGTACCGGCCTTAATTAGCGGTAATTAGTTTATAATACCGGCCTTAACTAATAGTAATTAGTCCGCGCCTTATCCCCTTATTTTTATACTATAAAGCATAGTAAATAGTAGTAATTCTTACTTATTTAAACGGAAATCCTTTAAATATCCGCTAAGCTAAGAGCGACTATATCGCATAATTAAGTACTTATTCTATAAGGAGTTAGATACTAAACGATATTTTCTTTAATAAGAAGCTCTTATTAGCCTTTAAGTTTAACCTTAATAATAAGTACCTTTTCCTTAACGCGCTTATAATAAAACTTTAAGATAAGTAGGCTATAAAAGTAAAAAAGGCCGCGGCTTATTAAGTATATTAGTTTAATAATCTCCCTTACCCTTTTTTAAGGTACTATACTATAATAGCTTATAAAGCTAGATAAGATATAAAATAAGTCCCGCTTAGCTAAATTAAGACTACTACCCTTTAAGAGGCAATCCGCTTTTAAAATACTAATAAAGGATAAACTATAAAACGATAAAATCTATATAATTAAGTAAACTAAATTCGGTATTACTTAAATAGATTAATTATCCTTTAAATAAAAGAAGTAAGGATAAGCTAACCTTAAAACTATTTAGCTCCCCGCTTATTAAATACCCTCCGGATTAAGCTTATAATAAAGTTACTTTTTCTTTAAGACGATAAGCTTAGTAGATATTTTTACTATATATTACTAATAAAGTTTAGCTTAAAGGCCTTAACCGGAAATCCGCTTTAAAGGATACTTAGTAGTTTCTTAGTTTAGTATTACCGTTTAGCTTTATTTACTATAGCCGCGCTAATTAAGGCATTTTCGGGACTCTTAATTAATAAAAACGAGCTTCTTATACTAAGGGCCTTCTAGTATACCGGATTCCGGGACGCGTATAAAATAAAAAGTTAAGCGCTTAGTAAGAGTATTAAGACTAAGAGCTTAATAATAAGCGATAAGGACGTAATAAGTAATACTTTTAGCGGGCTAAACTTATCTATACTTAGCGCGTAGATATTAAGATTAAGTATAGCTTTAAGCCCCTTAGTAAGAATAGTAGTAATATTAAACGAATAATTCCTTAATCTCCTTTAAGTACTAAGAAAAGAAGATATACTTACTAAGCCTTAAGAAAAACCTTAACTATAAGCTAAGGATATAAAGAGATTTAACCTATTAAGACCTTTAAAGGTATTATTTAACGAAGTTTAAAAAGATAATAAAGCTAGTATATTTTAAGTAGTAAACTATTTTATTAACTTTATCCGCTAAAATGCTAATAAAGGCGAGGCTTATATAGATAAATTAGCTATTTAATTACCTTCTTTCCTTTAAGGAAGTATAGCGGAATAGTATTTTAAGGACTTCTTAAAACTATAATAAAAAGAACTTAATAAGCTTAGCGTTAAACTAAGCCGATAAATATCTACCTTATAAAAACGGTTTAAATTCCGCTTAAATATAGCGATATAAGCACTTAATAAAAAGCACTTTACTATTAAAGATATAGTAGTAAGATTTAACTTTAAGTCTTAGATATCGCGCTTATAATATAAAGCTAAAGCCGCGCTTTACTAGCTAAACTACTTAACTATAATAATTTACTAAAAGCTAGATATCTACTTATAAGAATCTTTATAATATTTAGTACGAAATAAAGATATTAATAGATAGATTAACGAATATAAGGAAATTCTTTTTTAGCTATAAGTTAAATATACCTAAGGATTTTAAAAGCACTTATTAGTGCGAAAAAAATAGGTCTAACTTATAAAAAGGCGAGGGCTAATTAGCTATACCTTATATATACTTAAGAAATAGTCCGGGACGCTTTAGCTATTAATTAAAGGCTTACTAAGACTAAAAGTTATATTTTTAAACCGCTTAGTAAAGGCGGATATACCTTAAGCCTTATAGCGCTTGCTAAGTTAAAAAAGAAACCCGCTTAAATAGCTAAGAATATAAGCTAAGGTCCTTTAGCTTAAAAGAGAAAGAACTTTTAAGACTATACGCTTATTAATACTAAAGCTAAAACGGGTATACCTTATAACTAAGGAAGGAACTATAGTAAAAACCGACGACTATTTAAAGAATAAAGAGTACGATATAAAAAGAGCTTAATTAAATACTAATAAAAGCTTAAAGGAAACTATAATTAATATTATAGTAAACTTAGTATAGGAGGCTAATAAAGTATGTAGATTTTATAGTAAAGCATTCCCTTTAAAGAATAAGCTTTATTAATATATTAAAGATAAATACCCCCTTAACCTTAACTAAAACGTTATTATATAAAGATATAGCTTAGTATAGTAAGTAGTTATTCGGAAGCTATAAAGCGTTTAAATAGTTAAGGCTTTCCTTAACGTTTAGCTATTAAACCTTAATAAGCTATTACGATTTACTTATATATACTTACTAGTTTATAGAAAAAAAGGGCCTAAGATAAGTATTAAAGCTTATATAAACACCGGGGTAAACTAAAGCCTTATTTAAGCCGACTTAGTAAGGACCTTTTAAAATATAACTATAAACTCCTTTTAACGAATTCTTATTTAAGGAGTAAGAAAGATAGCTACTGTTAAATAAGCGGAATTTACCGCGTATATACTAAGAAGGCTAAATAGTAGCTACTACGCCCTACGGTATAAGAATAAGGGGATAGGGCGCGGACTAATTACTACTAGTCGGGGCCGGTACTATAAACTAATTACTGCTAGTTAAGGCCGGTACTACAAACTAATTACCGCTAGTTAAGGCCGGTACTACGGACTAATTACCGCCGGTTAAGCCGGTATAACGGACTAATTACTATACGTAATCGTATATAAGGGTTTAGAAATAGTAAAAAGCTTATCTATTCTTAAAAGTATAGCTAGCTACTTTATACTTAGTCCTTTAAGCTACTTTTAAGGATCTCTAACTATACTATTTATAGTACGTAAAGTAAACTATAAATATCCTCGTAAAATCGCTTAATAAGCTATGTATAAGCCCGGTTAAAAACACTATAAACTATAATTAAGGAAATCCCTTAAATATCCTTAGATATCCCTTAAAAATCGCGGTAAGGTTTATCCTATATCTTTTAAGGTGTTTTTATAGTTAAAAACAGGTCGAACTATAGTTAGGATATCCCGCGGAAATCCCTAAAAATCTTTTAAAGATACTAGCGGAATCCGCTTAATAGTTTTTATAGTATCTCTTTTAGTTAAAGATATCGTAAACTATAGTTAGGTAAGCTCTTAACCCTTTATAGTTATATCCCGGAAACCTTAGCGGGGTCTAACCGATAATATTTATCGTATCTTCTTAAGCGAGCTTTTATAGTGCGTGCTTTAAGCGTTCCTATCGCGGGGTTCCGTAGGGCTTCCTTAAAAGTAAAGTAAGGAGTTTAAGCATAGCTATCTAAATTTTATAATAACTCCCTTAAGTAAGAAAGAAAAGCTAACGTCCTTATTAGTTTAAAGTAAGGATAAAGTAAAAGGGGTGCTAAGTAATAGCTTTATAGTAGCGTCTTTACGCTATATTAATAGTATGCTATCCTTATTCTTTTAATAGTTTTTTTCGGCCTATCCGGCTAATAGTAGCTAAGTAGCTTAAGATAGCTAGTAAGTAGCTTTATCGTAAATCCTTACTTTATATTTAGTCGTATAGCTTCGTCTTTATTAAGGCGATTAGTACGTCTAGCTAAAACTTATAATAAAGTTTTTCTAACTCTCTTTTAAGGCGTATATTTAGGCCCTTACTAAGTAGTAAGGAGTCTCCGCGCCGGGGAATACTTAAGTTCCTTAGCGGGATACGTTATAAAAGACTAGCTTTATTTAAGCCTTATCTTATATTATTATCTTACCTATCTTTTCTACGCTATTTTTTAATCCTCTATTAAGTCTCTTATTCTACTTACTAGCCTTATAAGCCGCTTATAAGCGAGATATTATATCCTACTTACTACCGCTATTATAGTTATCCCCCGCTCTCCGTCGCCGGGCTTTTTAACCTATTATCCTTTTTATATAGCGCTATTACCTACGCCTTTCCGCTAATTAATACACGTTTAGCTACTAAGAAGGTATTAAAGTAAGGGTAGGCTATCCCGCTAATATTAATAAGTATAGTAAGCACTAAGGTATTAAACGTCTATATTCCCGCTTAAAAGTAAGTAATAAGGTCCTTAATAGCCTTAATACCTAACTCCTTACTCTTAAGGTTTTAAACGTACTTAATAGTCTTAAAGAACCTCTATATAAAGGGGGCCTTAAAGGCGAGAATATAAAGCATATAGTTAGTGCGGCTAATAAAGCGGATATCGAAGCCTAAGAACTTTATTGCTTAAGTTAAAGTTAAGTCGCGTTTAGACTCTTTATAGGCTTATAAGTAGAACTTAGTATAGTTTATAGCTAAGCGGAAACTCTTAATTATTATAATCTCGTCGCCGGAGTATAGGCTTATAAAGCTAAGTCTATTAAGGATTATATTAGTTATTATTAATAGCTCTTATAAGATTAGGCGGCGGAATATATTATAAGGCTAGTTATCGCTATCTCCTCCGGTTAAGGAGGGACGGCGGATAGACTATAGTAAAGCGCTTATACGCCTTTATATAGCCGGGCTAAGTATAGCGGTAAGCGGGAAGAGCGTTCGCTAAGCGGGACTAAATAGGTCCTTAAGGCTTATTATAGCTATAGGCTAAGAAGGGGATTTTATAGCACGGGCTAAACTATATATAAAGCAAGATAGGGTTTTAGCTATAGTCGCTTAAGACGCCGCTATAAACCTAGCTATAAACTAATTAAGCTAAGCCTTAAATATATAGTTAAGGATAGCGCGGATATTATTTTAGTCGTTTAGCTAAAGCGGGTTTCCGCTAGCTATAGCGGCTACTATAAATCTTAAGATTATAGCGAGGTTAGCTAACCTTAAAGCGTTAAGTATTGGCTAGTTATTCCGCTAATAAAGATTTCTAGCTACGCCTTAAAAAATATATAGGCGGCGGGGGCTTTTAGATAATAAGAGCTAAGTAAGAGGTATAGCTAAGTTACCGCGAAACCGGCTATCTAGACCTCGCTATAGCATAAGGCTAGGAAGTAAGTCGTTTAAGTTAAGTGTTTAAAGAGGGTAGTATAGGCTATCTCTTATAGTGCTATAGTTTAGGTTAAATCTATTAGCTTAAGCGCGGCTATAAAAGGCGGCGTAAGTTTATATAGAAGCTTAAACTTAAAGGTTCTAACTCTCGCTAAAGGACTTAAGGCTACGGAGGATAGCCGCCTCGTTTCTATAAAGCTTAAAGGCTCGCTTATATCTTTTATATTAAAGGCGTAAGGGCTTATAGGAGAGCGGGCTAAAAAAGTAATTATAAAATAGCTAGTCTTAGCTATAAGAGACGTTAGACGATAAAAGAACTTAAAATAGGAGTATAAAGATTATAGGCTTAAGGTAAAGAAAGTTATATATATAAGAGTAAGCGAGGTGCGGCGGGCTATAGCTAGCGGTAAAGGGAAATATAGTTATAAAAAAAGGAAAAGAAAGGAAAAAAGGCGGGCGGCGGAGAGAATTTAAATAAGTATACTATAAGGCTAAAAAGGCCTTATTACTTAAAGTAAACGGCGGTATATTATTATTAAAATAACTAATTACCTTAAGCGTAGTAAGTTATAGTTTCTCGTAACTTATAGTAGCTTTTAAGTCTTATACTTAGGCCTAACTACTTAATTTTCTTAGTTAGAAAGTTTTATATTAAGTTATAAAGGCCGCGCGTTATACTTTTA